>SKCR01023876.1:0-48922 GCA_019454045.1 Zanthoxylum bungeanum | reverse complement strand
TCATTCTGAATGACATTCTCGGTAGGAGTGTCATTCTTGGTTCACTCCCAACTTCATATCGCCAGTTCGTGATGTATTTCAACATGAACGATACTATCTGTACCTACCATAAGTTACATAGGATGTTGCTTACGGCGGATGAGGACCTTAAGAAGGGAGTACCGACTCGCCCTCCAAGACCTACTTCTCTTTCCGCTTCTTCCTAGGCCTGGCCAAAGGGAAAGAAGAAGAAAGGGAAGAAGAAGAAGAAAGGGTTTCGGTCCTCAACCACATGCAAAGATAGCTAAGCCCAAAAGGGCTTCTGAAGACAAGTGCCATCACTGCAGCAAAGTCGGGCACTGGAAAAGGAACTGTCCTGACTATATCGCCCAGCTGAGGAGGGAGAGAGCATCTACATCATGTACATTTATTTTTCCAGTTATTGATATATCTTTGGCTTGTGAAGCCGTTACATCCAACTGGATTTTAGATTCTGCTTGTCCCATTCACATTTGCAATTCGTTGCAGGTGCTGAAGGAAAGTATAAACTGAAGTCTGGAGAGATGTAGTTGCGATTCGGGAGTGGAGACTCTCTGGATGCAGTTGCAGTGGGAGTATGCGAGATCTCATTGCCGAATGGGACACTTTTGTTAAATGACTGCCATTTTATGCCTGGCTGTATAGCTAATATTATATCACTTTTTGTAATAGATACATAGGGCTTTTGTATTAATATTAAGAATTGTGCTTTATATTTATATGATAAAAGTAATATTCAGATCCTTTGTTGTCCAAACCAGAATGGTCATTATACATTGCAAACTTCAAAAGATATTTTAAATACTGGAGTTAATAAATGTAGTTTACCTATAATTTATAATACTGAACTTTGGCATATGCGGCTGGGTCACATAGGCGTTAAACGCCTTACCCAATTGGTTAGGAATGATTTGATACCAGATCTTACCATTGAATCCTATCCAACTTGTGAATCCTGTATTCAGGGTAAGATGACCAAAGCCCCATTTTCTGGTGTTGGACACCGCGCCGCTAACTTACTGGAACTCGTACATTATGATGTATGTGGTCCACTAAGTCAGACTGCTCACAGTGGTTATTCATACTTCGTTACCTTTATCGATGATCTATCATGGTACGGTTATGTCTATTTGATGTGACATAAATCGGAAACCTTTGAAAAGTTCAAAGAGTTCCGAAATGAAGTAGAAAAACAAACTGGTCAATATATTAAATGCCTTCGATCTGATCGAGGCGGTGAATATATGAGTGGTGAGTTCATGGATTATATGAAGGAGAATGGGATTCTCGCTCAATATACTCCTCCAAGTACTCCACAACACAATGGAGTGTCTGAGAGGAGAAATCAGACTTTATTGGATATGGTCCGATCGATGTTGAGTTTCACAGATTTGCCCTATTATTTATAGGGCTACTCTCTTTTAACAGCTACACATCTTTTGAATAAGATTGCTTCAAAAGCTGTTCCTACGACACCGTATGAGATATGGTTCGGTAGGAGACCAAATCTTAGTTACATTAAGTTTTGGGGTTGTCCTGCCTATGTCAGGGTGGCTCAGTAAGATAAGCTTTCGCCTCGATGGCAAAAGTTTAGGTTTTTCGGATATCCTTCGAATACGAGGGGATATATGTTCTATGATACCGAACATCGAAATGTGTTCGTAGCTCGCTTCACAAAATTTATAGAAGTAAATTTTTATTCAGAGGGTGGTAATCATAGACAAGTTGAACTTGATGAAGTCCAACCTGAAAACAACGAACCAACGGAGGAACCTGAAGTTCAAGTAGATGAAGGACCTTCAACACACACACTCCGTAGGTCATAAAAGGGTATCTAGACCTCCTGAACGCTTGTATTTGATACAAGAAAAGAGTCTGGATGTTCTCTTAGTTGAAGAGACTGATCTTTTCACCTATAGAGAATCGATGTTGGACATCGACTCCGTGAAATGGCAAAGTTCCATGAAATCCGAGTTAGACTCAATGCATGAGAATCAAGTTTGGGACTTGGTTCCGCTTCCCGAAGGAATTGTTCCTATCGGTTGTAAATGGGTTTACAAGAGGAAGCGCGGGCCTGCCGGTAAACTTACAAGGCCCAACTGGTAGCAAAAGGTTACACGCAGCGACCTGGCGTCACTACGATGAAACTTTTTCACCAGTAGCAATGCTTAAGTCTATTCAGATTTTTCTTTCTATAGTTGTGTATCATGACTACGAGATTTGGCAAATGGATGTCAAAACGGCTTTTCTAAATGGATTTCTTGATGAAGAAATCTATATGGAACAGCCGGAAGGTTTTGCGTCCAGCGAAAACTCGGGTATGGTATGTAAGCTTAAGAAGTCCATTTATTGACTTAAACAAGCTTCACGAAGTTGGAATCTTTGATTCGACGAGATTATTAGATCGTCTGGTTTTCTCAAGAATTCGGAAGAATCCTGTGTGTATCAGAAGGCCAGTGGGAGCATGGTCATATTTTTATTCCTATATGTTGATGACATCCTAATCATTGGGAATGATTTAGGAATGTTACAAAGCGTCAAAGCGTACCTTTGTAAAAATTTCTCCATGAAGGACCTGAGAGAAGCTTCATATGTTTTAGGGATAAAACTCTATAGAGATAGACAAAGGAGGCTAATTGGGTTATCCCAATCAACGTACATAGATAAAATCTTGGAACGGTATAATTTTGGTAATTGTAAGACAGCAAACATACCGTTCAGACATGGCATCTTTCTAAGAAGATGAGTCGACAAACAGAAGATGAGAAGGTTAGAATGTCTAACCAACCTTATGCTTCGTGTTTGGGTAGCATAATGTATGCCATGTTGTGTACAAGGCCTGATATCAGTTTCGCTGTTAGCGTAACTAGTCGATATCAATCCAATCCAGGTAATGACCATTGGATGGCCATTAAACATATCCTCAAGTATCTTAAAAGTACTAAGGATAAGTTAATAATTTATGGAGGAAACGAACTGCAAGTTAACGGGTATACAGATTCCAATTTTCAATCGGATCCCGATGATAGAAAGTCTACATCTGGATTCGTATTTACCCTTAACGGAGGTGCAGTTTGTTGGAAGAGTTCCAAACAGGGATCAACAGCAGATTCCACCACTGAGGTGGAATATATTGCAGCTTCTGAAGCTGCAAAAGAGGCTGTGTGGATAAAGAACTTTATCACAGAATTGGGAGTTGTCCCAAGTATCGAGAATGCGATTCTGTTATACTGTGATAATACTGAAGACATTGCGCAAGCAAAGGAACCGAGGGCGCATCAGAAGTCGAAGCATGTGGAACGCAAGTACCACATCATTCGAGAGATTGTGTCGCGAGGGGATATTATCGTGTGCAAGGTACCGAGTGAAGATAATGTAGCAGACCCGCTGATGAAGGCCATACCTCCGAAGTTGTTTGATAAACACGTGGAGTCGATGGGTATTAGATACAATCGTTATTGGCACTAGAGCAAGTGGGAGTTTTTGTTGGGGTTGGTGCTCACAGCTCCAATTCCCGATTGTATTTCTTTATAAATACTTCTGTAAAACTTTATTATTTTGAATAATATATGCATTTTCTATAATATAATGTATCTTTTAATATGGTAAAGACGTAATGACCTTAGAATGACTAGTCATGGTATAGTTGCAAAAATGTCGCAACTGACATTGAGTTGTATCATGACGTTGTCATTCTCAGACAGTTCCTGGTCAAGGTCTACACTACTTAATCAGTATAGTAAATCCACAGAGACCGGTACATGTCGTATACAGGAATATATGATTCCAATGGTTCTCAATGAACCGTAAGTCTTGGAGACTAGTATAGACGTGTAGGTGTTTATAGCGGATAAACACTGAACGACTCACCGAAGATTCTTAATGGATGGTACACCAACATCAATAAGAATCTTGTCGGGTTGAGTATCACTTGTGATTCTTAGACTTGAGATGCCACTGTGGGCACATGAGACATCTTCTACACTTAGATGGCAGTCACGTCACCGATCTATTATGATCAGACATCCGTCTGTTCGTTGGGTTTAGATAGATCCTCAGGGTGTCCTGTGCGTATCAAGATAGGATCTGTCAGTTCTGTGTATCAGAGCATAGGTAGTCCATATGATTAGCAATCAGATAAAACCATGGGCCCGTGGTACAGTTTAGAAGCCAGTTCTAAACATTCTTTTTGAGATTGCTAATAGAATAGTCGACTGGATAATCCCCATAGAGATTTGACGTTTACATCTATATCTCTGGGATATATCTGAATACCTGTGACGGAGGAATTATACATTTGCCATGACCTCGACATGTATGATTCAGCGAGTTTATCTGTGATCGTCATAATTTACGGGTGGATAAATTATGGACACGAAATGGATTTCGTGACGGATATGCCTGAATCTAGAGAGTCTCAATAATGAAATATACTCGTAGAGCACTAGAGCAACATTTATAAATAATATTGATTATTTATAAAGTCGTTTAAAGGTTAAACGCAAAATACATGTTTAGGGACCCGATAGTCATTTCCTTAATTATTGTGTATTTACATTTAATACTTGATTAATTTAAATACACATTAATTAATAGTCAAATTGAGATATTTGACTAATATCATAAATGTATATATGTATTTAATATTTAATGTAAATATAATACATATATTTAATATATTTGTATTTAATTAATTAATTAATTAATTGTTAAATGATTAAATTAATTAAAATATAAATATCTTAAGATTTAGATATTTGTTTTAAATGGCTAAGTTGCCTTTGTTGACTTATTAGAAATATCTTTAAAGTTTTTATTAGATATTTTAACAAGTTGATTAAATGAAAACCAAATGAAATTGAAATTAATTGTTTTATATATGCTTGTTGTAATTTTCGGCCAAGGCAAAATTTTGGCAAGTATATATTGTTTTAATTTCATTTGGGGAAATAACCTAATACAATTTACTTACAAACTCCATTAAAAGAAAATCAAAAGAAGCTTGAGGAAGAAGAAGAAAGACAAAGAGAAAATCAAAGAAAGCTTAGTTTTTAGTAAGTTTCTTCAACCTACTATTAAGAAGGAAAATGTTCCTTATGTTCTAGGCTACATCTTGTGATGTGCTCATGTCAATCTTTTCTTTATTTTTGTGTTTTTGTTGAATGGAAGTTTGTTGAAAGTGTTGAGCATGTATGAACTTGGAAGTTTATTACTAGTGTAGTAATAAGCATTCTTTTATGGTTTTAGAAACTTTGTTGCTAATATAGAGTTGTTGACCCACTCTTAAATGACCTAGATTTGATCTATAGTTATTTCATTGGGTTGAGACTTTAATTGGATGGAAGAAACATGATTAAAGTAATTGATTAAACCAATTTGGTCTAATTTGTCTAATTTGAAGAAATTGAAAAATTAGGGTTTAAGACCACTTCCAAATTTGGGGCTTTTCATTTATATGGTGTATTTGGATGTGTATATGATGCATGTAAATTATTGGGTTGATTGGATTTTGCCTTGATGTCTTTTGAAGCATGGAAGTGCAAAATGCACAATTTGGACCCTAATAGTTCTCTCGGCCAAAGGCTTGATTTTTGGGTTTTGTGTTGCTTTTGGTGTTTTGAAATTTAGGATATGTTAATTTCATCTTAGAAATGATTTAGAATCATCCAAAATTGATTTGAACAATTTCGGACTAAAATGAACAAAATGCCAAGTGTCAGGGCAATTCAGTAAATTCATATAAATTTGATTTATTGAATTTTATTTCATAATTTTATTATTGGGTAATTAAATAAATATGTTTATTTAATTAATCCGAGAAAAATTTTTGAAATCGAAAAATTTGATTTTCCACAGTTTCCGTTGCGTTACTAGATTTAGCCCCTAAAACCCCTACAATGTCTATGTAGCGAGCTTTGGGTTGGTGGCTCCCAAACCAGTTGGCTTTAGGGCACCAGGTATTAAGACACCCCTACAGACTTAATTACTCAGACTTCAGATATATATATTTTTGCAGCATCTTTGATCCATGTAGCGAGCTTTGGGCCAGTGACTCCCAAACTAGTTGGTTTTAGGGCACTAGGTGTTAAAACACCCTTACAGACTTAATAACTCGGATCTCAGACGTTTTTTTTTTACTCCATTGCTTTTTGAGATGCTTCCTCCAATTAAACTAGAGCAATGACTATTACAAAATTTTCAATTACAGTTCATGTCCGTATATTACTATGCAAGTTGATAATACCTGTCAACTAAGCATATGAAGATCCATTTTAGTCAATTTTATGGAGCATTTACAAATTAAATAATTCAAAAGGAAATAAACAAAAATTAACTTGTTTCAAAAATGGTTTGAGATGCGTCTCAGGAGTGGAAACTCCTTACTCAGCTATCTCTTACCAATTTCACCTTTTTAGTCAAAATAAAAACACAAAAACACAAAATATTTTTGTAATTTTTGAAATTTTTTTTTTGTTTTTTTTCGAAAAATTTTAGACTAAAAATAAAAATAACACACAACTAAAAACAAGAAACTAATCAACTAATTCCCTCCCCCAAACCTAAATGAGACATTGTCCCCAATGTCTTAAACAGTAGAAGAAGAGTTTAGAAGATAATACCTGCTTAGCCGAAATTCTACAGGAAGTTAAAGGTTAAGATCCAGATTAATCTGACGCCTCTTACCACGATCGTCTTCGGATCAATTTATTTTTGAAAGGATAGGGTCAACTTGTGGTTCATAGGCTATGAGTTGGTCTATTAGATCCGGAGCAGTTCTGGCAGTAAAGAGGAGTTCTTTCATAGGTTTTGACACAAACCCATTTCTCCGAGCATCATCAAGAAACACACAAAGAAAATCATAAAATCCTTCAACGTTGTACAGTCTAAGCGGTTTCTGGTGTATGTTCAGGTTCGCCCAAGATAGCATTATAAAAATTTCCTCCAATGTGCCCAAGCCACATGGCAAAGCAATAAAAGCATCAGAACAGTTAATCATTTCTACCAATCGTTCAGACATACCTGGCACGATCAGTTCCTCTCCGTTTGATGGTTCAATAAGATTTGCCTCTACCAAGGGTTTTGGGATGATTCCCAAAACGTGACTGCCTCCTTCCTGTACAGCTTTTGAAACGATCCCCATTAGTCCAAGATTGCCTCCGCCATATACTAAGTGCATATTCCTTGCAGCTAAGACTCGACCCAATTCCTGTGCTGCCTCTACGTATTGTGGCTTAGTACCAACACTAGTACCGTAAAACACACAGATGTTTTCAACTTGTCTTCATGAAGTGGCTTCTATTTTTATATATTTCTTTCTCAAATCTGGATGCCTTCAAAAGTGCAATGACGGGCTGAATTTATAGTACCTGAAAAGGGTGAGTAATAATAGCACTAGTATCTTCCATAGGACGTTTGTTAGCTAAACAATAAAAGAAATCGTTAAAGGTCAAAAATTCTGGATCCTGTCTACGAAATAAAGATAATTACAACAGAAAAGCGAATCAAAGCAATAATTAAGGCAAAGAAATTGTGTACGCAATAAGCCATTCGCTTAGTATAAATTCATTAGGATGCGTCTCAAGAATCCATTCCTTACTCAGCTATCACTAATGAATTATCTCTTATCTTTGCCAAATACCATTCCTTATGTCTCATGCTTTGGTTGAGCTTTTCCCTACAAAAATAACACACAAAATTAAAAACTCTACAACATGTATATACAAAATATAAAAATAGAAATTACAACAAAGTGCATGGGTTGCCTCACTGCTAGCGCTAAATTTTTCGTCTTCAGCCAGACGTGACTGAAATCCATCTGTTAAGGAGATTTCAGCGTCGTTTTGGATGTCCGATTGAAGACAATCCCGTGAGCGTTGCTTTTGAAGGGTCTCTTCTAACGGTAAAGTGGCAAAAAGAATTTTGTCATTTTTCGTGTTTGTGCCACCTTTTTAACATTTGTTGCTCCAGTGGTTCCTGAAAAGAAATAAAGAAAATCAGGAGGTCTCGTATTGTGCTTGACTTGGAATGGAAGTTCCATTCTCCCAAGCTTCTGGGTGATATCTCTAAATTGTACTCCCCAAAACAGTGATGTTTCGTTTGAATGCTCTGGATCTTCAATTTGGTCTGACAATTGCTCCTCCATTTGCTCTGTTTCTTGCTCCACCTTTTCTTCACAGATGAATTTTAAAATTTCCTCGTTCAGTTCTTCATCTGTCATCTGTGAAATGCATTCTCCAAAAGTATCAACGTGAGGATGTAAAGATGTTTCTGACATTAGGTATTCATCCTCTGATACGACTGGAATGGATGGTTCAGGTAGATCTTCATTAAACATCATGGTAAAGCATTCTCCAAGATCTTCATTTTGAGGATTGAAAGTTTGATCCTCCGTTGTTGGTGCAGTTGGTACAAATAGATCAGCTTCATCCTCGTCAGAATCTGAATAATAAAAGTCAAATAGAGACTTTTCTGGTTTGGGCTCCTGAACTGATACCTCTGGTTGTTGATACTGCTCAGCCTCCTCCTCTGTTATGATGTCATGATGAATCTCAGGATATTCGAAGGCTTCATCTGTGTTATCTGAAACTGGTTCTTGAGGTATATAGTTCTGGTTTTCTGTGAATTGTCTCATTTGATCTGTCATCCTCTGAATAGATGATGATTGTCTCTGAATTCTTTCGAGTTGATTCTGATATGTTTTAAGCATTGTATCCAACCTTTCGTCTTGTTTCTTGAATAAATCTTTGAGCATGTCAACCACTTGTTATTCCTTTGATGGTTCTGGTTCTTGATGAAGATCGTAGGTAGATGGTGAATAAGATGGAAAATATGACGGTTCTTCCTACCTTGAATGATTCCAATAATTCTGCCAGTCTGAAGGTATATACATTGATCGCTCGGGTGGTTACCATCACAAATTACACATCTCCTTATTTCGTTCTAATGAGCAAATGTGGTATTGCTTGGTTCTGGCATCCAGTGATAGTTGTTGGGCTGGACAACATGTCTCAGAAAACCAGACTACTGCTCCCAGATTTGGGGTGTATCTTCTAATAAAGATCGGTCCAATAAGAAGCTGACACGTGGCACGCGGTAAAGATCGGTCCAATGAGAGCTTAACACGTGGCAGTATGTGATTCGCCGAAATTTAGTCCAATGATAAGGCGACATGTGGCACGCGCTATGTTTGGTCCAATAGGATTGTGACATGTGCAATGGCGTATTTTAGCTGATCTTCTGTGATGTTGACACATGGCACGGCGCACGTTACCAAAGTCAGCGCATGTTAGCAAGATCCGGCGCACGTTAGCAAGTCCAATTTTTCAGATTCTGACACGTGTCCCTCGGCACACGTTAGCAAGTCCGGCGCATATTAGGTGTCGCGACTCGTAGGTTCTTAGCGTCGTGATGCTGTCAAATTACAAAATTGCCCTTTTGTCATTTTTCCTCTATTTTGGCCCCAAATTGCTTCCAATGCTTTCCCAACTTTATTTATCTGCAAAATAACACAAAGCACATCAAAACGTTCACAAAACTCAAGAAACTATACAAAATATTAGGTCAAATGAGTGGGAAATAATGATATAATTACCACTCATCAGTTACAACTGTGGAAAGAGCGGTCATATGACAAAGGCCTGCAGAAACAAGAAGTCTCAGGACAAGGGCTAGAAAAAGAAAAATGAGGCCCATGTCACTGAAGATGAGCAGCTGACTGATGAGATCTCAGAGATGAACCTATCAGCAGTGGTAACTGAAGCCAACTTGGTTGGGAATCCGAGAGAATGGTGGGTAGACACTAGGGCTACTCATCATATCTGTGCAGATAGCAAGATGTTTTTCTCATATCAGAATTCAGAAGAACTTGGTCTCGGGCTCTCTTCTAAGCAAGGCTGGTTTTAAGCTTGTAATTATTTCTGATAAATTTGTAATGACCAAAGATGATGTGTATGCAGGAAGAGGATACCTCACTGAGGGCCTTTTCAAATTCAATGTAATGATTGTCAATTGACACAGTGATATTAATAAAGCTACAACTTCTGCTTATATTATTGAGTCACAAAATGTATGGCATGGGAGGTTAGGACATGTTAATTATGATACAATGCGTAAATTAATTAACATGAACCTTATACCTAAGTTTTCAATTGATAGCCAACATAAGTGTGAGACATGTGTTGAAGCAAAAATGCATATAACATCATTTCATTCCATAGAACGAAGTTCTGAACCCTTGGAACTTGTACACATTGATGTGTGTGATATAAATATTGTGCAAACAAGAGGCGGTAAAAAGTACTTTTTCACTTTTATCGATGATAGCACAAGATTCTGTTATGTGTATTTGCTGAGGAGCAAAGATGAAGCTATTGAGAGCTTTGTACACTATAAGAACGAAGTTGAAAATCAACTTCACAAGAAAATCAAGAGAATCAGGAGTGATAGATGTGGTGAATATGTGTCACCATTTGGTGAATATTGTTCCAATCATGGAATTATTCACGAAACTACTGCTTCTTATTCACCTCAACAAAATGGGATTGTTGAGCGCAAAAACCGAACATTGAAGGAAATGATGAACGCCATGTTGACAAGCTCTGGTTTACCCCAGAACTTGTGGGGGGAAGCCTTAATTTTCGCGAACTACGTTCTGAACATGCTTCCTCACATGAGATTGGACAAGACACCATATGAGTTGTGGAAAGGTCACACACCTTCCTATAAATACCTAAAAGTGTGGGGGTGTCTTGCCAAAGTAATTGTTCCTAAACCTAAGAAGCTTAGAATAAGACCTAAAACTGTTGATTGTATATTAATTGGATATGCTCGCAACAGTAGTGCGTATTGATTCTTGGTACACAAGTCTGAGATTCCTGACATCAATCGGAATATGATAATTGAGTCAAAGAATGCCACATTTTTTGAAGAGACGTTTCCTTGTAAGGAAAGACAAAGAACAGAGTCTCTCAAAAGAACGATTGATACTGTCAAAGACTGTGATCATGTTGACCAAGAATCAGATCAACGTGTAAATGTTGAGACAATCGAACCTAGACGCAGCAAAAGAGCTAGAACGTCTAAGTCGTTTGGTCCCGATTTTCTGACATACTTGTTAGAAAATCAACCTCAAAGCCATAAGGAAGTAATGTCTTCGACAGAGGCACCTTTGTAGAAAGATGCTATCAACAGTGAGATTGATTCAATCCTACAGAACCATAATTGGGAGTTGGTTGATCTTCCTCCAGGTGTAAGCCACTGGGCTACAAATGGATATTCAAACGGAAGATGAAGCCGGATGGATCAATAGATAAATACAAGGCAAGGCTTGTCATAAAAGGTTATAGACAACAAGAAGGCCTTGATTACTTTGATACCTATTCACCAGTGACTCGTATCACATCAATAAGAATGCTCATAGCCATAGCAGCTATATTTGGTCTTGAAATACATCAAATGGATGTAAAGACGACATTCTTGAATGGTGAATTGGATGAAGAGATTTACATGGAACTACCAGAATGGTTTAATGTTCCTGGACAAGAACAGAAGGTGTGCAAACTTGTAAAATCCTTGTACAGATTAATACAAGCACCTAAACATTGGCTTGAGAAATTTGACAAAGAGATGTTGTCAAGTGGGTTTAAAACCAATGAGTGTGATCAGTATGTGTACACCAAATCAACTCAAAAGGATATGTCATTGTGTGTCTCTACATAGACGATATGATGATAATTGGTAGTAATCATGAACTGATTCAGTCTACCAAGAAAGTGTTATCCAGCAAATTTGATATGAAAGATTTGGGAGTAGCGAACCTAACTCTTCATCTATCAAAGAATATTGGCTCAAGCGTATCGTAATTAGAGTAATCGAGAATCATCGGAAGTCTGATATATCTCACGAATTGCACAAGACTTGATATCGCTCAAGCTGTGAACAGGCTTAGCAGATACGAGCAATCCATGACATAACCACTGGAAATCCATAGTAAGAGTTTTGAGGTATCCGAGAGAAACTTCAAAATATGGGCTGTATTATGAGGGATAACATGTTGTTCTAGAGGGATACAGTGATGCTAACTAGATATCTAATAATGTGGATTATAAATCTACGAGTGGATCTTTTTTCACACTTGGTAATGCAGCCGTGTCATGGAAATCCTCGAGGCAAACATGTATTGCCCGGTCTACTATGGAATCAGAGTTCATAGCATTAGACAAAATAGCGGAAGAACCGGAATGGCTTCGAAATTTCCTGGAGGATATTCCTAGTTGGCCCAAACCGGTGCCAGCGATAAACATACATTGTGATAGCCAATCAGCTATTGGGAGAGCCCAAAATACAATGTATAATGTTAAGGCTTGACAAATACGTCGGAGACATAATACCATATGTCAACAGCTCTCAAGTGGCATAATATCGATCGATTATGTTAAGTCGAAGGAAAACCTAGCGGATCCACTAACTAAAAGTTTACCTAGAGAGCAAGTTGAGAAGTCATCGAGGGGAATGAGCTTGAAGCCTATAATTTAAGAATTGTCACTGTGGAAACCCAACCTAAGTGACTGGAGATCCCAAGATCTAGGTTCAAAAGGGACAACTGAAACTTTGTGCAATTTAAAACAAGCACTGAAGAGTTTTTTACTCTTTTCCATTCCGATAATGATGCAGAGTGCTGTCTGTCAAGGTTAGGATAAGCTAAGGCTTTTAATGATCACTATATTAGGATATGAGTCCTAATGAGGGTAAAGGCAGATTACCTCTTCATAATAGATCACTTATTTCAAGTTAGAAGTGAGGCCGCTTCCATGGGATTTTACAGGCTGATTTCCCTAAAATGCTTGATGAATCCATGACGGCTGTTCATGGCCGAAATGAACACAACCGTAGAATGGGAAATGGTTGAAGTAAAGCTGTGTGTTGGCAATTGTCTTGGTTTACACCAACGACAGAACAGTTTAAGACTATGGGTCACTGGTTTGCTAACTAAATCTGATTGGCATTCACTAGGAAAGGTTCAAGGCGAAAGCTACCTATTTCGATGCAGCTTTAGTTCACGAAAACTCTCTTAATTGTCTGCATGAATATTTAGAAAATTGTGGGGGATTGTAGAAAATTCTCTAATAAAAAGGTACATGGAAGGGGTATAACCCTTATGAGGGTTACACCCCAAACCAAAGGGTGCCCTTAAGGCACCCTTCCATGTCTATATAAAGGATTTTTGATTTTCATTCAAAGTATCAATAAAAATTAGAAGTCTCATACATTGTGAAGTAGAGTCTTTTCTTTTGAGTCAAGAGAGTTTCCACCATTCTTCATAGTTCATGTTCTTGTGTAAGAAGTGCCCTTTCTCAAGAAGTATCCAAGTAATCCTGGGAGGACGTTAGTCACAAAATCCGTAGAGCACCGAGGCGGGGCTAATAAGTTCTTGAGGACAGAGAATTACTCGACTTGGTATTTCTTTCTTCTTCATCCATAAATTATTTTCAGGTTTGTCTAAGATCTTAATTTATGTGATGCATACATGATAGTTGATGAATATTATTCTTTTATGAATTATGCATGTTTAAGTAATAGCAACACACCCCTCATACAGTCGGTCCAGCAAAAACTGAATTTTGAACTTAAAAATTAAATAGAAGATTTGAGACGAATCAGATCGGGTTAGTTGGATCAAATTTTTTATATTTAAAATTTTTTTTTAAAAAAATATTGGGTCAAGTCGTCATCATGGTATTTTAATTCTTTATCGCCCCTAACATACATATGGTCTGATCGGGATTGAAAATCAAATTCATTCGGTTGGGTTTCTCAACCAGAGCCGATGAGTACAGCCGGGTCTCAAATTGGCATAATATTTGAATACATATCCATATGCATACAATACAGTGATTAAAAATGATTGCCTATAAGATTTTTATCTAAACTTCTTATGTGTATCATCATAAGAGATACAATAAATAATAAAATTTACAATAAGTAAATACATCTCCAACTCTGTTCAAAGACAATTTTTTAGTATTCAGACCCTACCATGGTTCAGGCAAAAAAGCCTGAAACCGATTTTTATTAACAAAAATATATATTTTTAATTATATAAATTAAATTTTAATTCTAAATACATATATTTATTTTTCAAAAAAAAAAAAAAAAATTCATTTTTGAAAAGTCCGACCATAGAATTCAATTATCTCCTCAATAGAAACTTGCATCAAAGTATCATTCAAAAAAGTCATGTTCTATATTTAATTTTCCAATTTTGGTAATTTTATTATTTTGAACAAACTTTTTAAAACCAATATATTGAACGATATTTTCCAACAACCTTATGATGATTTCAAGATTCTGTTATATATTTCTTCCAGTAATATGCAATATTCCCAACTTGTGGGTAGTTTTATGTACACGTATTTGTAAAAAAATAGGGATGTAGGTGTATTTGTATATTCACATTAATCAATGAAATCACAAGACTTTCATAAACCAGAGAGATTAGCATGCTAGAGATGATTCGTTGTTAAGTGGGGTAGTCGATCTCATAGGCTACTAGCGGATTTCGATCGCTTGGTGTATTACATGGGCGCATTATAAATTCATGCCCATCGAACTGACCACTGAGATTTTTCAACAAGTTGGTTTACCATATTGGTTTTGCATTAAAAATGTAAATTGGTTTCAAGGCTTAGCAAACCGGCTTACCATCTTGTCAAAAATGGCTAGCCATTTTATGTAAACCATTTACAGGATTAGGGTTTTAATCCGGTGAGCCGTTTTATCAAAACAGAAAGTCATTTAACGCTGATATGATTTTTAATAAGTGAAGGCAAATTAATTTTTAACTTAGAGTTTCCTTAACTTGGTAGGAATAGAGTTTCCATAACTTGGTTGGAATAATATTTGACATTATAATGTCAATATTACTTCCCAAAATAAGCTTTGATTTATTATGGAACACTATGGATCAATTTAGGACAACCCTAGCACTATATAAACACATGTTATTTGATGAGAAATCTCATTGAACAGGTAGTCAAGGAAACCCCAAGAAAGAGAACTAAGCCCAAGAATCTTGAATTGTGATTTTGTAAGAACAAAAACCTTCTAAGATCTATGCAAACCCTAAGAAAAAACCTACTATTAACAACCCTTGTAGAATCTCAACAGTCTTTTTTTAGTAAGAACGCCACAAAGGTTGCCTCTGATCCTTTGATAAGTTGGTTTGTTCGATCAAGAAGAATCACTCTTCTCGCACAAATTTGCTTAAAATTTTATGGTAAAACGTTATGTATTCATTAATGAAAATAATGTGTTTAAATAGTTTCACATGAAAACCCTAATAAGATATGAAACACTAAAATATACTCAAGCTAAAAAAGACTTCATGCATGGGCTTTAAATAACAATAAAGTTCAGCCGATGATATTAAAACATAAAAAAGATGTAGGGATATCGTGTGTCCGCATTTGTACCATACATGAGTCCGAATTGGACTTTGATGTAAACTTCAAAGCTGTGGATTATAAAAATTAACCTTTGAACAATCATCAAAATTGGATATCGGATGAGAAAGTTACAGTCAAAATATGAAAGTTGCGTAGATCCCGCCAGTGCTAACGTTACCCATTGGGCCACACGCCTTACAACTTACTTAAGCCCTGAACTAACATTAAAATAATGACTTAACAATGGACTTATACAAATAGTTTAATACTTCAACCCATATTACATTAATACATGAATAGACTAAGTAACTAACTGAATAAATTAAGCCTAATGAAAATAAGATATTTTTCACATGCAAACCCATTAATCTCATACACATATTTCTTTTGTTGTTGACTCAAGACTAGTTTCTCTCATTTGAAGGTCATCATGCAAGTTGATTTTGGAGTCTTCTTGATCTTCATGAATTTGGCCCAAATATATTGTAATGAGTCTTTGAATGTTATCCCACCATATTTGTCAAATATCCCACCATGCATCTATCAGGTCTAATCTGGATCACATCATGAAGGAAGCCAAAGTATCCTACCATGGATCGTATCATTCCTCATTTCCTCCGAAAGATTCGTTATCGAATCCGAATTGGTAGATTTGGAACGGAAACTGACACACTCACAAATGATTCTTTACTCCCAAGTATAAGAGTCTCAAAGTAATAAAATAATCTGATAAGTCTGGGGTCGATCCACAGGGAATATATTTAGTAAAACAAAATAATAATTCGAGTAAAAATAAAAAGGCTTTATTGAAGTGATGGATAATTTTTAAATTGAGATGCAATAATAAATTAAAATGCTGGGGCTAGAGAATCCACTCTTAATATTTCAAATATAGAGGATCTTGTTTTTTATAATATATAAATTATCATTATTACCCAATTAATTTTCTTTAAGAATTAATTTTGCCAAAGCATATAAAACCAACCATATAAGTGGTGATAACACATGCCTATATATAACGATCCAATTTTTTTCATAAGTTCAATTAATGTGATATTAGAATATTAACAGGGAAAATTCCTGAGACGACTTAGAAACCCACAGATCTTACTCAATTTGGGCCTATTGGGCCTATTGATAATTAACGAGCCTAAAAGAGTTGACTAAATTTTTAGCCCAAATTCCTTTTGTTCATTGTAAGGCCCAACAAAATTGAAAAAGAAAAGCCCAATAAATTAATTATACTAGACTTCTGTAGAATTTTGCTAAGTAAATTGTGAGGGAATTAAAAAGGAAAATTCTTTCATTTCTTTTGTCTATGGGCGTGAGTTATAAGAGGGTAGAGGAAGAGAGGGTTTGCAATTTCTAAACAAATTTCCAAGCTCAACAAGAGTAACACATCCAAGCTTCACTCAAAAGGGAAAAGAGGAAGATTAAGCACATTCATAGTGAAGAGGGAAGTTGAATAGAGGTAAGAAACACTTGACCCAAATTCTTGAGTTGTGAATTATGAGGTTTGGTTGTTGGTAGTATGTTGTGGATGGGTGGTATTATAATTATTGATGGTTGTTGAAATTAGGAACTCATGTTAGGGAAACTTTTGATATCTTACCCTAGTTAGTTGATCTAGTGAAGATTTGTGAGATGTGATGTTGTTGGGATACTAGAAGTATGATATAATGATAATTAGATGTTGTATTTGCTTGTGGTTGTGTTGAAATAATATTTGGGGTTAACCATGAAAAAAATGAAAATATGGGTCCTGGAAACTGCAATGCGTCATGACGCGGGACGCTTCACGTCGTGAGGTGCAACGAGGCAGAAGCCTGGATTCAGAGCTGATGAGGTCGCGTCGCGACGCAACTAGGCCTACATCGCGACATGTACCCAAAACCAGAACCTTCGTTTTAGCCGAAGTCACAACGCGTGACTAAAGGCTTAAAATTTTATTTATTTTATACTTCACCGAAAGGGATAGAAAATATTCTAAGGTACTCGTATCAAGATTAAGACACTTATGCACAACACTTATGAGGGGATAATTCAACTAGGTTAGGAGACTTAATTTAATTTCGAACCATGTTTTGTAACTTATGTTCTAAATCAGCCTATTCCAAATAGATACTCGATAGGAGCCGCGTTCTCCTCCAACAACGTGAAACAGAGTTGACCGAACTTCAAATCTGTGAGTGGAGATTTTTCTTTCAAATTGATTTATATTTACTTGTTATTGATCGAGATTTATTGTTAAATGCTTTAGGGCATTAGCCTTATTGAATTATCAATTATTTCTTATATAAGAAAGTTTTAGTAAATTTTAAAGATTTAAAAGCATGAGTTTTTTGTTTTGTATTTCGAGGCATGGGGGAAAAACCGACCTCAGCTCTGACTTATGGAATTGACGGAAAGAGAACGTGTGCACACGTAGTTTAGGGCTAGGGAGACGACGATATGTAACGCCCCTAGACCCTAGTTTCAGGGTCAGGTAGTAGCATGGATAAGCACTACCGGCTCTAGTTCAGTGGCTTTGGGGACGGCGATACGTAATGTCTTGAGATTACTAGTTAGGCATACAGGGGGACGATGATACGTAACGCTCCAATGCATCAGATTTTCTACATTACCAGAGATTTATGCAGAAAGTATTTTAGAAAAGAATTTTCTCAAGTTTAAAAGAAAAGAACCAGTTTTCAAACAAGGATTTTCATAAGCATTTTAAGTCTAAATGATTTTAAACAGTTGCACTGATCAGTTTCTTTGATTTTATAGCTCCACTCACCGAGTTCCATAGGACTCACCCCCACCACTTCCCAGCTATTTTGCAGGATCTTTCTTTTGGTGAGCCACATGCAACTTTTGGAGACCCAGCTCGAGGACAAGTGTTATGCTACAGTCATTAGTCATGGGGTACATCTTTCCAGATCTATATTCATATAAAATGTAGTTCTATGGGATGTCATTTTGTCGTATCATTGACATATATTTGATGTTGTATACATACTATATATACTTTCAGACATGTATATATATATATTTTGTTTCATGATCTCGCACTTAAGTTTATTTTAAGTTTTTCAGTTTGCATTAGTGACTAATTATAATATTGCATAGTATTAAGATAAGAGCAAGTGTTTTGTTGCTTGCCGGTAACATTCCCATACTGAGGATATTACAAAGATGGTATCAGAGCATGATCTAGAGAGTTAGTGACTGCAGTGAGAGAGTAACAATCTCTTGTATATGTAGTATACCCTTGGTACTACTATATATAAGAGGCTATTTACTCTAATAACCTTGTCTCGAGGTATGTCTCATTCTGATTAGTTATAATTCCTTTAAATGTAATTGACTATTATTTTTCTCTCATAATTTCTTAGATTCCATGCCACCCAAGGGAAGAACTAGAGTCAGGGGTAGACCCAGACGTGGTAGGGCGCCTCAGGGTATAGATCCGGATAAGAGCTCAGTAGCAGCTCCACCTGAGCCAGATAGGGGGCATGGAGTGGAGTCCGTACATGAGAGTGGGGTAGGGGAAGGTAGAGCAGCACCAGTTGCAGGTTTACAACAGATTCAACAGTCAGTAGCAGCTTTAGCCCAGTGGATTACCCGTCAGTAGCAGCCACTAGGCTCGGAGCCGAGAGCTGCAGAACCCACAATTCCTATTCCACCACCACCAGTAGGATTATCAATGGATCACCAAATAGTAGTTCCTCCAAACAGACCAGACCCTACTACTTTCCGAGCCAGACCTTCTGTTATGCCTCATGAGCCACCTCCAGTAACAGTTCAGGTTATGCAACGACAAAAGCTACTAGTATCTTTACATGACTTCCGGAAGCTTTATCCTCCTACGTTTTTGGGAGTCGAGACCTCCCATGATCCTTGCGGTTTCATTGAGGATATAACTTTGGGGTGTTCTTCGAAGAGAGCGGTGGAGTTAGTTAGTTTCCAATTGAGGGATGTAGCCAATACATGGTTTATGTCTTTTTGAAATGGTCGGCAACGAGATGCTCCTCCTCTAACATGGGTTGAGTTCAGTATGGATTTCTTGTCCAGATTTTTACCATAAAGTATCAGAGATGCTAAATCCTGAAATTTTGAATAGCTGGTTCAGGGCGAGTAGATGACATTTTCTGAGTATGATATACGATTCACACGATTGTCTCACTATGCTCCATATTTAGTCTGTACAGAGGAAATGAAGGTGAAGAGAGTTGTAAATGGGTTTCGAGATTACTTATTCCGCTCCATTCACTTCACAGAGGCCACTACCTACACCCAAGTTTTAGATGATGCCTTGCGATTTGAAGCGCAAGCTAGATAGAGACAAGCAGAGAGGGAGTCTCGAAAGAGACCTAGATCAGAGGAGAGGGCTAGGCCGTAGTAGAGTGTCCCTAGTAGACAGCAACATTTGTCTGCTCCACCTACTACACGTAGAGATATGGGTTCAGTTCAAGAAGGTCAGGATTATAGACCCACTCAGAGTATCTCCTCTCGTGCAATTTCTTCTCCCTCAGTAGCCCAGCCTGGGTGAAGCTTACCATTATGTTTGATATGTTGAAGGACTCATTTGGGGACTTGTCGATCCGAGAGTCGAGATTGTTATCGATGTGGAAAAATATTCCATTTGAAGATAGACTTTCCAGTACCAGTAGACCAATTGCCATCTTTCAGTGCTGCCCCATCTACCCCCAACCACAACCTAACAGAAGTGTATGAGTATGAGAGCATATGCCAGTAAGTAGAGGCCAGACAGTAGGAGGAATGGGGCAGACAATTGGTGATAGAGGACAGGCTTCCTCAAGTAGAGTGCAGGGTAGGGTGTATTCCCTCACCCCCTAGGAGGTGCAGGCATCCAATGCAGTTGCCACATGTACATTGTGGATTGGTTCTGTGCAAGTGAGAGTGTTATTTGATTCGAGTGCTACACACTCTTTTATGGCACCATGTCTTTTGACTCAGACAGGTAGGGAAACCGAGCCTTTAGATTTCCCTATCATTATAGCTACACCAGTAGGAGGCCGTATAAGAAGCTACGAGGGGTGTTAGACATTGTTCTATAGAGATTGATTGGTATACTTGCGATGCTGATTTAGTAGTGTTGAGTATATTGAGCTTCAATGTCATTCTGGGGATGGATTGGTTAGCTAAGCCCATGCAGTACTAGATTGTCGGGAGAAGACCGTTACGCTACATGTTCTCGATAGACCAGTAAAAGTTTATCAGGGGGATAAGACTATAGTGCCTCACAATTTGATATCAGCTATGTAAGCATTTAAGCTACTTCAGAAGAGAAACATTGGTTATTTGGCATATGTGACAGATAACAGATCGAGAAATATAGACCTTGAACAAATCCCGGTGGTGAGGGAGTATCTTGATGTGTTCCTAGATGAGTTGCAGAATTACTACGGGATATGGAGATTGAGTTTTGTATAGACGTTATACCAGAAACCCAGCCTATATTAATTCCCCCATACAAGATGGCCCCTGCAGACTTTAGGGAGTTGAAGGCGCAGTTGTAAGACTTGCTGGATAAGGGTTTTATTTGCCATAGTGTGTCCCAATGTGGTGCTGCAGTGTTGTTTGTGAAGAAGAAGGTGGGACACTGCGGCTGTGCATAGACTATCAGTAGCTGAATAAGGTGACAATCAAGAACAAATATCCACTACCGAGGATTGATGATCTATTTGATCAGTTACAAGGGGCACAATGTTTCTCAAAATTTGATCTACGATAGAGTTATCATCAATTTAAGATTAAGGAAAGTGATGTTCTGAAGACGGCTATTCGAACCAGATATGGGCATTACGAGTTCTTAGTAATATCTTTTGGTCTGACCAATGCTCTTGCAGCGTTTATGGATCTGATGAACAATGTGTTTAGACCTTTTCTAGACCATTTTGTGATAGTCTTGATTGATGACATTATGGTGTATTCGCGTAATGAGCAGGAGCATGCAGAGCATTTGCATCAGGTGTTGCAGACACTGAGAGAGAAAAGTTATACGCTAAGTTCTTGAAGTGTGAGTTTTGGTTGACTAGTGTGGTATTTTTGGGGCATGTGGTGTCCAAGAAAAGATTGGAGTAGATTCTCAGAAGATTGAGGCTATTCAGAATTGGCATCGACCTAAAAGCGTAACGGAGATTCACATTTTCTTGGGATTAGCTGGGTACTATAAGAGGTTCATAGAGAATTTCTCTATAATAGCTCCTCCGTTAACGCGATTAACTTAGAAGAATGTGAAGTTTGAATGGTCTGATGCTTGTGAAAAGAGTTTTCAGGAACTCAAATGCAGATTGACTACTACTTCTATTCTTACATGCCAGCGGGATCAAGAGGATTTACAGTGTATTGTGATGCTTCCAGGGTGGGATTAGGTTGTGTATTGATGCAGAGGGGGAGAGTGATTGCTTATGCTTCCAGACAATTGAAGCCTTATGTACAAAATTATCCCACTCATGATTTGGAGATGGCTGCAATAATATTTGCTCTGAAGATATGATGGTATTATCTGTATGGTGAAAGGTTTGAAATTTTCACCGATCACAAAAGCCTTAAGTATATCCAGAGCCAAAATGAGCTTAATTTGAGACAGAGGAAGTGGATGGAGTTGTTGAAAGATTATGATTGCTCCATTCAGTACCATCCGGGCAGAGCTAATGTCGTAGTGATGCCTTAAGCATGAAGTCTATGGGGAGTTTGGCACATTTGCCAATTGATAAATGGCACCCAGCCAAATAGAGGTAGAGTTGTATGATGGATGGAGTGAAATTTCAAGTGATGACACAATGAGGGTTATTAGCGCATATTTAAGTTAAATCCACCCTTATAGATGAAATCAGAGTTGCACAGGAAGCAGATCATGAGGTTCAACAGACTAGATGCAGGTTGCAGCAAGGTATGGAATATGAGTATTATATAGACAGTGAAAATCTCATCAGGAAGCAGAATATAATTCATGTTCCTTCGATTCCGGAGTTGAAACACTCAATACTAGAGAAGACCCACACTTCATCTTACACCATGCATCCTGGGATCACTAAGATGTATCATGATCTCAAAGAATTTTATTGGTGGAATGGCATGATAAAGGATATAATTGAATTCTTCACATGGTGTCTCACTTGCCAGCAGGTTAAAGCTGAACATCAGAGACCAGTAGGGAAACTACAGAGTTTGAACGTTCCGGAGTGGAAATGAGAGAAGATCGCTATGGAATTTGTCGTTGGGCTCCCGCGTACCTCAAAAGGGTGTGATTCTATATGGGTGATCGTGGATAGATTGACCAAATCTACACATTTCCTTCCAGTTAAGACTAGCTTCACAGCATCCCAATAGGCCAAACTATACCTGGATGAGATAGTGTCGTTACATGGAGTACCTATCTCAATTGTCTCTGATCAAGGTTCTCAGTTTACCTCTAAGTTTTGGCAATCATTTCAGGAGGCTTTGGGTTCCCAGTTATGCTTTAGTACATCCCTTCACCCTCAGACGGATGGTCAGACTGAGCGGACCATACAGACTTTAGAAGACATGCTTCGGGCTTGTGTGATTGATTTTGAGGGTAGCTGGGACCAACATTTGGAACTTATAGAATTTTCTTATAATAATACTTATAAAGCAAGTATTCAAATGTTATCATTTGAGGCTTTGTATAGAAGGAATTGAAGATCTCCAATTGGATGGTTTGAGGTCGGGGAGCAGAAGTTATTGGGACCTGATTTGGTACAAGATGTCTTGGAGAAAGTAAAACTAATCAGAGAAAGGTTAGGAACATCTCAGAGTCGCCAAAAGAGTTATGCGAATCACCGGAGAAAGGATTTGGAGTTCCAGGTGGGGGATTTTGTGTTTATAAAAGTATCTCATTTTAAAGGAGTAATGAGATTCGGCAAAAAAGGTAAACTCAACCCTAGATTTATTGGACCGTTCCAGATACTTCAGAGAGTTGGATGGAGAGCTTATGAATTGGTACTTCCACCCAACATGGACATAATACATCTAGTTTTCCACGTATCTATGTTACATAAGTATTTACGTGATGAATCTCATGTGTTGAAGCCCCAGACAGTTGATATTCGTCAAGATTTTTCTAATTCGGAACAACTAGTAGCTATTCTGGGTAGAGAGACAAAGAAGCTACGATGTTGATGGGCTCCCTCAGTCAAGGTAATTTGGTAACATCACAAGGAACAAGAGGCTACTTGGGAACCAGAAGAAACCATAAGAGAGCAATACCCCCAACTCTTCGTGGATGAAGGTACACTCCTTACTCTTTAAATATTGTGATTCAAGGACGAATCATTTTTAAGGGGGGAGAATTTGTAACTATCCAATTTTTTTCATAATTTCAATTAATGTGATATTAGAATATTAACGGGGGAAAATTCTGAGATGACTTAGAAACCCGTGGATCTTACTCAATTCGGTTCTAATGGGCCTATTGATAATTAATGGGCCTAAAAGAGTTAACTTATTTTTTAGCCCAAATTCCTTTTGTTCATTGTAAGGCCCAACAAAATTGGAAAAATAAAGCCCAACAAATTAATTATACTAGACTTCTATAAAATTTTGCGAAGTAAATTGTGAGGGAATTAAAAAGGAAAATTCTTTCATTTCTTTTGTCTATAGTTGTGAGTTATGAGAGGGTAGATAAAGAGAGGGTTTGCAATTTCTAAACAAATTTCCAAGCTCAATAAGAGTAACTCATCCCAAGCTTCACTCAAAAAGGGAAAGGAGGAAGATTAAATACATTCATAGTGAAGTGGGAAGTTGAATAAAGGTAAGAAATACTTGACCTAAATTCTTTAGTTGTGAATTATGAGGTTTGGTTGTTGGTAGTATGTTTTGGATGGGTAGTATTGTGATTATTGATGGTTGTTGAAATTAAGAACTAATGTTTGAGAAACTTTTGATATCTTACCCTAGTTGGTTGATCTAGTGAAGATTTGTGAGATGTGATGGTGTTGGGATACTAGAAGTATGATATAATGATAATAAGATGTTGTATTTGCTTGTGGTTGTGTAGAAATAAGATTTGGGGTTAACAATGAAAGAAATGAAAATCTGGGTCATGGAAACTGCGATGTGTCGTGACGCGGGACGCTTCGCGTCGTGAGGCGCAACGAGGCAGAAGTGATGACTGGTAATTATATCACTATTTACCACTCATTTAACCTAATATTTTGTATAGTTTCTTGAGTTTTGTGAATATTTTGATGAGTTTTGTGTTATTTTGTAGATAAATAAAGTTTCATGACTTTCTGGAGGTGATTTGGGGCCAAAACAGTGAAAACAGACGAAAAGGGCAAAATGGTCATTTCTCGCGTCGCGACGCTCAAGCCTTTGGCGTCTCGACGCCTAACGTGTGCCGATCCATGCTAACGTGCACCGGGTCCACAAGTCAGAATCTGAGAAGTTTGACTTTGCTAACATGCGCCGTGCCACGTGTCACCATCACAGCCGATCTACTAACGTGTGTCGTGCCACGTGTCATCATCCTACAGTGCCATCAATCGCCATCACCACATGTCACCACGTGTCACTCCACTTGTCACTCCACGTCATCGTCCACATCACTAGTTGACCGAGTCAACGTGCCACGTCACCGCCACGTCATCATCAGCCAATCACAGTGTGCCACGTGTCATCATTCTATGGTGCCGACAGTCACAATAGAATGATGCATTAAGACTAAGGCTCAATGTTATTAATGGCTAGTTAACAAGATGCATTAAGACTAAAGCTCAATGAAAAAACCTTTATATTACCCAAACCGTAATTTAACCCATTATAAATCGGTGATATTGGACTTCATCACAACCCCAGATAACGGGCTTAGTTACGACACATATTTACAGGTAGTAAAAACTTAAATAAAATAAAAGACATAAAATAAAATGCTGAAAGTAAATTGCTGAAAAGTAAATGAGGGAAAGTAAATGCTGAAATTAAATACTGAAAATTAAATGCTGAAAGTAAATGCTGAAAAGTAAATTACTGAAAAGTAAATGCTGAAAAGTAAATTGCTGAAAAGTAAATGCTGAAAAGTAAATTGCTGAAAAGTAAATAAAGTAAAAGTACAATAAAAGAAAATGCTGAGGTTAGAGGATCCACTTTTATTACTACTATTTTAGATATCTCCCTTAATATAATATATTAACTTTTGCGTGATAATTACCAACCAACCATATAGGCGGTATCCTGATTAAGTCAAATTAATAAATAATTACCAACTTACCAACCATGCGGTATCCATGCTTAGTCAAGTTAAAACTAAATTATAATTAATTACCAACCGACCAATATGGCGGTATCCTCATTAAGTTAGATTTTCAATAGTTTATATATTATAATTGGGGGAGATTAATCTAAATAGTAATAATAAAAGCTTTACCTTTTACCCCAGCAAGGGGGAGTTACCTCCTCATTACTTGAAAAGTAAAAACTGAAAAAGTAAAGAAAGGAAAATATTGTACGTAAAAATAAATTGCGGAAAGTAAAAATTGAAAAGTAAAGAAAAGAAAGTGCGAAAGCGGAAATTAATTACTGAAAGCTGTAAATAAAAAAACAAGATACAATCTTCTTAGTTATTCATAAGGAATTTCAATGAAGAAAGTATGAATTTACAAATGAAATGGCTTGGTATTTATAGGCAAAATTTTACCTCCATCAAATCATCCATCAAATGCTCCACCAAATCCATTATTAATTGCTCCAATAATTACTCCACCAAAACCATTATTAATTGCTCCACTAATTTCTATCATGTTTGGTGGTGATTTGGTAATTTTTATTATTTATTTATTAATTTATTTTTTGCTTTGAAAATGACTTTAATAATTACACATAACACACTTACAGATGTTTCATCAATTTCGGTCATGAAATCTTCAGAATTCGAAATTATTTAGTCTGTAAAAGTTGTAGATCTTTGAGTCTTCTTTAATCTGGAACTTGAATCAGCTCAATCCGATATCGGAGTACAAAGTTATGCCCAAAATACAACAGATGCCCAAAACTGGAATTTCCAAAACTGCACTTCGTTAAAACACCATTTCAAGTTTCCAATCTCCAAAATTAATATGTCAAGTCCAATATTTGCCTTTATTTGACCCACATTTCGTCCTAAATGATTTCAATGAGTCCCAATATTATTTTATCTGCAAAATAAACTAAAACATATCAAAACGTTCATCAAACCAGTGAACTAAACAAAATATTAAGTAAAAGAGGCGGTAAATATTGATATATTTTCCGCTCATCAGCTGGCACACAGATACAAAGCTCGACGAGACTCATTACCTATTTAAGAATAGGTATGAGATGAATATCATCCGAACGGATTTCCTAACCAGCTCGACTACTAGACCATGAGAACATCAACCAATTAAACATATATACATTCATACATATCACGACACACCACATTCATCGCCCGACTTCTCATACACAAGCACATTTGTAACAAACACTCCAAAATATCAATCAAACACTCACATACATGTTGGACAATTATGACCAATAGCATCACTATTTCGTAAAGAACATGTTGTTCTTGTACAAAATTAACTATGTGAGAAAGGAAATTGCTCTTTTATCATTTTGTAATTGGATTACATAGATATATAAATGATAAAAGTCCATATGATTAGTACTAGATTAATAAGATATAAGACAATATTAATCCACGAAAGGTTTAATCATTAAATATCCATAGTCGTAGTATTATCGAGACTGGACATCGATAATGCAGAATAGGCTAGTATTACACTTGTGCGCGTTATGGAAGCTTAACGACATAGTTCTCATATATTTAAGTATTCGATACTTATGCAAGTGTGATAGGAGGTTCTATTTACCGATGGTACGTGAACAGTTTCGTTCTGGATAGACCCCTCGGAATCCCATTGGTAGTATAACTATGTGTCTATGGGAATCTGAATCAGGGTAGGTGTATTTGGTCTTAATCTAAGACTTGCATCACTAATACTTGCGACAATCAGTATGCTTTGGTTTTGGTCTTCCGAGCCTTTAACAGGTTCTGTGTACGCCTCTTCTGGGTATACTGAGAATCGTAGTGTATTGGGTGCGATGTCAAGATGGAAGTATCACTTCAGTCATATGAAGATGATGATCATGTATGATACGAAACTGGTACTCTTAAACACTGTAGTCATCGGGATAATATGACTAGGTCATGATTATTCGATTATAGAGACTAGTTGCCAGTGATCAGATATATGCTTCATATGGGACATACACAATTCAAGCCCCAGGCCTAGCATGTGACATCCGATACTGGATCGTTATACGCAATACTTCGTATACTACGCCTGATAAATATTATATATTCCTTTAATGAATATTTCTAGAGAATTGGGTAGGCACGGTGCTTTTCTAGAAGCCAACCATGTTTTGTAAATCGGTAAGAACGTGATACCGGGTACGCACGTTTTCGGATAGTCCGATGACCGTATTTACTACCAACATATCCAGGGATCTCTTGGGTCGTGTGGACAACAGAACCTGGGCGACGCCGTTCCTAGGCTCGCGGCCTAGTTGGGAAGGACTAGATAACATGGAGTCGCCACCCGGTGTGAACCGGGACAAAGATTTAAGTCCGCACGCACCCCTTGCAAGGGAAGACCTCAAACCATTGGGTTCGGAATGGTCCCTTACTTATGTCACTTGTAATGAAAGGATTTATGTAATAATTTAATCAAGCTCAAGTAACACTTATTTCCAAGAGTATCATGCTTCTAAATTCTCATATGCAAAATAAAACCTATGTACGCATTTCACATATATCTCACATTTAAAATTGCATGCTTAACATATATTAAGATAGCAACGAACATACAACTTTATTTGCATATCACATTCAGGAAAACACAAGCACACATATTAACCATACAAGCACACATATGGGCATTTTTCCAAGCGGTACGTGGAATTGTAGCCCAAGTACAGACCGCACTACCGTCCATTCGGAATCGGCTACGGAATTTACGTCTGGGTTCCATCCGATATACCGCAAGAAATAATACTCAAATGTTATCATGACTTAAGCATATGAATTGTAATACATTAACATATTTGCATTTATACATGTGGAGATAGCTACTAGGGAAACTATGCATGGAATCTAATGAAGAGGACTCAGTTCAGTGGGTGCGCGTTCGTATAGCGTTCGTAAACGCATTCGAACGGAAATGAAACTGAATGCTCACGTTCGTATGGCGTTTGTTAACGCGTTCGAACGAAAATGAAACAGAATGCTCACATTCGTATGGCGTTTGTTAACGCGTTCGAACGAAAATGAAACAGAATGCTCACGTTCGTATGGCGTTTGTTAACGCGTTCGAACGGAAATGAGACCTGATGCATGATAAGGCAAAATGTATGCGCGTTCGAGTTGCGTTCGTAAACGCGTTCGAATGAGAACAGACCTGATGCATGAAATGGGAAGTACAACAGAAAAAACAACAAAATAAAGGGGCGCGGAGAAGTACTGCCGTAAAGGTGGCATTTTGGGGCTCTTGGTCTCTCAAAGAGGGGACCTTTAGACCAACATACTAAGCCCATGCGCGTCACATCACACATACAAAAATAGAACCAATCATATCAACCAAGTATGCCCGATTGAACCAATCATATCAACCAATCTCGCATCCAACCGAACACACATCAACCGGCGCGGTGAAGTAGTGTCACAAAGGTGGCCTTTTCGGCTCTTTGTCTCCCAAATGGAGGGCCTTTGGACTAACTCACTAAGCCCATGCGCTTGATTGAATCATGCATAAATAAACAACATACATAATTTAAATGACGAAAACTAAATAAATAAAAGCACCACAAAATAAGAGAAGGTGCCGTTTACTCAAGTGGCACGTGGAGTTGTGTCCCAAGTAAAGACCGCACTACCGTCCATTCGGATTCGGCTACGGAATTTACGTCTGGGTTTCCATCCTATATACCACAAGAGACGAAACTCTTCCATTCATCCAATACCCACAACATACATCATACACACAACGAATGCCACAAATACAGAAAATATAATCAAAATAAATGACCAGAAAATAAAATGAGAATAAGTGTGAAAGATACCCTCAGGTCTAACCTTTTAAGCCGTCTCTCGGACTCGCGTTCCACGAAGATCGAAAGGGGTAAAGGCTCCGCAACTTTTCTGGTTCACTGGTTCAGCGTCCTAGCTCACTGCTTTGCTGTTTTGCTTGCGGTTCGAACTCCGTTCTGCTCATATTCGGCCTCGGTCTTGCTGTTTCACTGCACGGGCCACCTGTTTTTAACGTTTTCAATGAACTATTCCAAGTTTGTGTGAGTTCTTAGTGCAATTATATGTGATTATTTTTAAGATTATCTATGCAGTTTTTATGTTACTGTTTTTTAAAGATTTGGGCTACTGTTAAAGTGATTTTGCTACTGTTTGGGCGTGTAATATAGTGTGGTTTTTGTGGTAATTTTCGGTGGTGGAGGGCTGCTGTATAGGTGGCTGTTTCGGTGATGTGTGGGGGGTTTACGGAGGTGGTTTTCAGTGGTGGTTAGGGGCTGTATTGGTGGTTGTATTAAGGGTTGTTTTGGTGTTTGTAGTTTCGGTGATGTGAGGGTGGTTACTTGTGGTGGATTCGGCTATGGAGGAGATGGTTGGGGCTCTTTTGTTCTCTTTTTGTGTATATGTCAAGTGTGTTTTTCTTTGTTTAGTCTTGGGTGTGTAGAGAGAGTCTAGAGAGATTTCGAGAGAGTTTTGGTGTGAATTATATGTGTCAAGGAGACCATGGCTTTGGTTAGGGGTTGTTTATATAAAGATGTCTAGGGTTTCACCTTGTCTCATAAGGAAGAGATCTTGTTTCCAAATTAGGAGAGATGAGAAAGGTATACACAAGATTGAGGGGGGACAAAATATTTTAAATTAGGAAGTTGTAATATTTAATTTGTGTTGGTTTAGGAATACAAATATTTATATTGGTAATTATCTTATTAGATTAGGAAGTCAAATATATGATTGGCTTTAATTGGTTAGGATTGATTTTAATTAGGCATATCTTCTTTTTAGTTTTAGTATATAATATATTCAAATTATTTAAATTAGGCATGATTTTAGTTTAAGTTAGGTATATTTTATTTAATTGGTAAATGGTTTAAATATTTTATTTAATGTTTAATATTTAAATTAATATTTATTTATTTAATTTGGGATGTGTTTTGGTTGGTTGCTTGGGCTGAGCTAAATGGGCTGGGTGTGAGGCTAACAGCAAAACCAGAATTACCGACACCGTTCGAACGCTTCCTCGAACGCGACACGAACACCCGCAATCTGTTTTCCGTTCGAACGAAGTAGCGAACGCAGCACTAACGAAGACATTGAGCTTGTTTATTATGAATGTCCCCTTCCGATATCCGTTTCCCGCGGCTTTCGTGACTCAAAAGGTAGTGCCTCCAAATGAGGCTCATCATCGGGTTTCACATGCGAAAATGCAATGCCTACAGTCGCCCCCACTTTGATGGGACTTGTGGAGTGTGTGACAGTGACAATCCTATCAAAGTCTATGCAATGCATTTTTACTTACCTGGCTCGCCAGCTGTCACCCGGTTTGCCTGCTATGTTGAGTTGAGTTGGTCTGGTTGCGCCATTTTCGGCATGCTGAACCTCATTTCCGAGGCGTTGCTGAAGTGATGACTGTCCATTTTCGAACTGTGCTCCATTTTCGGAGTGCCATTTTCGGCGATTGATGAGATAATGGTCCATTTTCGAACCGTGCTCCATTTTCGGAGTGCCATTTTCGGCGAGATGAGATGATGGTCCATTTCGAACCGTGCTCCATTTTCGGAGTGCCATTTTCGGCGAGTGATGAGATGATGGTCCATTTCGAACCGTGCTCCATTTTCGGAGTGCCATTTTCGGCGAGTGATGAGATGATGGTCCATTTCCGAACCGTTGCTGATGAGAGATAGTCCATTTCCGAACCATGTCTGATATGAGAGTGGTCCATTTCTGAACCGTTGCTGATTAGAGAGTGGTTCATTTCCGAACCATTACTGATATGAGAGTGGTCCATTTCCGAACCATTACTGATATGAGAGTGGTCCATTTCTGAACCGTTGCTGATTAGAGAGTGGTCAATTTCCGAACCATTACTGATATGAGAGTGGTCCATTTCCGAACCATTACTGATATGAGAGTGGTCCATTTCCAAACCTTGCTCCATTCTTGGAGTGCCATTCCCGGCTTGTTCATTCTTGAACTGTGTTTCCATTCTTGGAGTGACATTCCCGGCAAGACTGATCCTGATGAAGGTATGGGCCTCACCCCAGAGTGCCATACCCGGCAAGACTGATACTGAACTAATGTGGGCCTCGTCCCCGGAGTGATGCTGATTTGGGCCTTGGCCCTGGGATTCATTCCTTGGATTCATTCCAAATTCTGACGACGTGGGCCTCGGCCTCGGGATTCATTCCCTGGATTTATTCCAAATTCTGATGACGTGGGCCTCGGCCCTGGGATTCATTCCCGAAACTCTGACGATGTGGGCCTCGACCCTGGGATTTATTCATCAAAACTGATACCGATGTAGGCCTCAACCCTAAACTGATACTGATGTGGGCCTCACCCCTGAACTGATACTGATGTGGGCCTCGCCCCCAACTGATACTGATATGGGCCTCGCCCCCAGACTGATACTGATATGGGCCTCGCCCCCAACCGATACTGATATGGGCCTCGCCCCTCAGACTGATATTGATGTAGGCCTCGCCCCCAGACTGATACTGATATGGGCCTCGCCCCTGAACTGATACTGCTATGGGCATCGCCCCAGACTGATACTGATATGGGCCTCGCCCCTAGACTGATACTGATATGGGCTCGCCCATGAACTGATACTGATATGGGCCTCGCCCCCAGACCGATACTGTCGATGTTCTTGATTGGTTTGTCTTTCCCGCTTTCTCTATTTCTACTTCAAAACCTGTGAATACAAAGCAAAACAAACACAAAAGAATGCAAAGTATGTTACGTGTATGCATGCATGCATGAATGAGTTCCCTATCCCGTTGGGTTAGGTCTTCTGTCGATCCTTGTGGTGACTGCTCAGTCGTCTCTTCCTCAGGCAAAGTAATCCTTTCCACTTTAATCGGCTCGGTGAACTCATTCCCTTCCAAGTCTGATAGTCTCACTGCCCCCATTTCTCAATTTCTGAATGACCACCATATCTTTTCTGCTTACTGCTTTCGGGAATTCCCCGTGTTCTAAACATCACTGAATTTCATATTACCAAGGTTGAATGCGTTTCTCAAATACACTCATGTTGCCGATTGAAAGGAAGAGATTCAGGCAAGTAAGCAAAACGAACGTCTTTATTATCATTAAGAAAAGGTTCGAACGAAGAGACAAAATCAATGTCTTTATTAAAAATGCAGGATCAAATAAACTAGGAGGAATAACTTCATCATTCGCAGCATTGCCTTCTTCATGGGCCTATGGTTCTCCACCGTTGTCATCCCATATTCCTATGAATGAAGCTGAGTGGTTGAGAGTTTGGAGGACAAGGGTTTCGGGTAGGCCGGAGTTGATCATGTAGTTGGGTAGGGGATTTACGTGTGCGTTGGGTTGTTCTCTTTCTGGGTCAGGTATTTTGTGGGAGTCAATGAGGTTTTGGATCTCATGCCTAAGGCGGGTGCAGCTATCAGTTTCGTGACCCATTCTCCGATGTAAGTGACAATACAGGCTTAGGTCAAGGTTGGGTGGTACAGGGTTTGGAATTGGTTTAGCCTCTAAGGGTTCCAGAAGTCCTTGTGCCTTCAGCTTTTCGAACACCCTTGAAAGAGGCTTACCAAGGTTGGAAAATCGCCTGCTTTTGATGGCAGTGACCTCAGCGGTAGTGGGCTTGGTCCCTGAAGGTCCCTCAATATTCCTTCTATTCTGGCCATAGAACTTTCTGTTTTCAGCCTCTTCTTCTTCAATATCCATAACTGTTTCCCTCAATTGTCGGAAATCCGTAATCATCGAAGTCATCCTCCGCAGCTTACCATAAATGGAGGGCTTAGTACCCTTGATGATCATTTTGATCTGGTCTTTCTCAGAGTGCCGAGTCTGCATTTTCAGAAGCTGGCTTCTCCAGCGGTCTACATACTCCTTGAAGTTTTCTTCCGGCTTCTGCTTAGTGTTCTCCAAATCACGGAGTGACAAGTCAATTTCTAAGTCTGTAACATACTGCTTCAGAAAAACATCAGCTAGTTCCTTCCAATCTTCCTTAACCTTCTTCTCAAGGCTATGATACCAAACCACAGGTGCCCCCTCGAGTGACATCCCAAACATTTTTTGGACTTGGCGCTGTGATAGGCCCATTGAACTCATGACTGAGACATATTGCTGCAGATGGACCCTCGGGTCTCCGTTCCCATTAAACTTGGTCATGTCGGGCATTTTAAACTGAGCTGGCAGCTGTTCTCTGAAGTTCATTGCCTCATAATCTAGCAAATCCTCGTTCTTACCCTTCATTTTGCGGGTAACTGTTTCAACCTGATCCCGAAGCTTCTGAAATTCTGCCTGAGACCCAATCACTCTGCCTGTTGCATATTCTGCCATGTCATCATCAAAGTGGGGACATCATCCCCCAACCCATTCGAAGGCTCATCATCACGCCTAACATTCTCAGAATTTCCCCCGGCACGGGGCACAGCCATATTTGTCATGGCAGTAGTCAAGGCTTGCAACTATTCAGTAATCTTGGCGAAGCCATTTTTCAACTGATCTATCCGGGATACCTCAATAGCTGATTCACTCATGTCTGTTTTCAGTATTTTGGTGAGTCTTCCCTTTTTTCTAACCCAACGGGAATCTATGATGGCTTTCAGAACACAAGAGTTAACATGATGTATGTATGCATGGGGTGCGTGAGATGCATGTAACATATATAACATACTAAATCAACTACGATTCTCAAACAAATCGGCCAGTTATCATTTTAGAATCTTTCGGGCTAATCGTCATAAGAGTGAACCCATCCCAGTTTAAATGGCCCAATGAGTTCACATCTCATGACAAAGTGCCCGACTAAACCCAAATGATAACGGTCCGAACACAATCATAAAGTGGCCCATCAATCACTTAGAATCCTTTGGCCCCATGGTCATGAAATACGTTCTGTCCCAGTTTAAATGGCCCAACAAGCCCATATCCTATGACAAATGGTCCAAATGGATTCAAACGACGATGTTCCCAAACACAAGCATAGAAGAAAGATGATGCAAACATGACATAATAATTTCTACAATAATGGCCTATCAACATTTCAGAAGCTTTTGGCCTAATAGTCATAAGGTGCGAACTTGCCCCAGTTTAAATACCCAGCAAAGCCCGCATTTCTGACAATAGTCCACTGCATCCAAATGAGGATGGTCCACAAGCACATATTCAAGAAATAATTGTTACTTTAGCCAACCCGGTCTATAGGTGGGTTAGTAAGATATAGACAAGGCTCTCACCGGCGAAGGATGCCCACAACTAGTTCTCCCCACTCAAGGGTTCGAGCAACCAAGTGAGCGCACCCTTTTTTATACACTAAGGTACGTGCCAATGAGCTATGGTGTGTGACGGACTGTCAAATGAATTTCCATTGTAGATCCTCCCTCAGAGGGAAGGTGGAGCGAGGCTCACTTAAATACCCAAGCCTCTTAGGCTCTTATCGCTTGTTGTCAGGAATAAACAAAGAGTCATCCAAATTAGTCCATCACAATAGGCTACGAGTAGATGGCTATCTAGATGCCTTCACAGCTTTCCTTCTAGAAAGTTAGTGAGTGAAGGAAGACACCAAACCATTACCTAACCTCAAAATGCCTTTGGTTAAACCCCCCACCATTTATCCACTATAGAACGGTCAATTAAAACATAAATCCAAACATTACAAGACATATTCGGGGTCGATTCTCTATCCCCAGTGGAGTCGCAGAGTCTGTGGACAACAGAACCTGGGCGACGCCGTTCCTAGGCTCGCGGCCTATTTGGGAGGACTAGATAACATGGAGTCGCCATCCGGTGTGAACCGGGACAAAGATTTAAGGCCGCACTCACCCCTCGCAAGGGAAGACCTCAAACCATTGGGTTCGGAATGGTCCCTTACTTATGTCACTTGTAATGAAAGGATTTATGTAATAATTTAATCAAGCTCAAGTAACACTTATTTCCAAGAGTATCATGCTTCTAAATTCTCTTATGCAAAATAAAACTTATGTATGCATTCACATATATCTCACATTTAAAATTGCATGCTTAACATATATTAAGATAGGAACGAACATACAACTTTATTTGCATATCACATTCAGGAAACACAAGCACACATATTAACCATACAAGCACACATATGGGTATTTTTCCAAGCGGTACGTGGAATTGTAGCCCAAGTACATACCGCACTACCGTCCATTCGGAATCGGCTACGGAATTTACGTCTGGGTTTCCATCCGATATACCGCAAGAAATAATACTCAAATGTTATCATGACGTAAGCATATGAATTGTAATACATTAACATATGTGTGCTTGTATGGTTAATATGTGTGCTTGTTGAAGAGGACTCAGTTCAGTGGGTGCGCGTTCGTATAGCGTTCGTAAACGCGTTCGAACGGAAATGAAACTGAATTCTCACGTTCGTATGGCGTTTGTTAACGCGTTCGAACGGAAATGAAACAGAATGCTCATGTTCGTATGGCGTTTTTTAACGCGTTCGAACGGAAATGAAACAGAATGCTCACGTTCGTATGGCTTTTGTTAACGCGTTCGAACGGAAATGAGACCTGATGCATGATAAGGAAAAATGTATGCGCGTTCGAGTTGCGTTCGTAAACGCGTTCGAACGAGAACAGACCTGATGCATGAAATGGGAAGTACAACAGAAAAAACAACAAAATAAAGGGGCGCGGCGAAGTACTGCCGTAAAGGTGGCCTTTTGGGGCTCTTGGTCTCTCAAAGAGGGGACCTTTAGACCAACATACTAAGCCCATGCGCGTCACATCACACATACAAAAATAGAACCAATCATATCAACCAAGTATGCCCGATTGAACGTATCTCGCATCCAACCGAACACACATCAACCGGCACGGCGAAGTAGTGTCACAAAGGTGGCCTTTTCGGCTCTTTGTCTCCCAAATGGAGGGCCTTTGGACTAACTCACTAAGCCCATGCACTTGATTGAATCATGCATAAATAAACAACATACATAATTTAAATGACGAAAACTAAATAAATAAAAGCACCACAAAATAAGAGAAGGTGCCGTTTACTCAAGTGGCACGTGGAGTTGTGTCCCAAGTACAGACCGCACTACCGTCCATTCGGATTCGGCTACGGAATTTACGTCTGGGTTTCCATCCTATATACCACAAGAGACGACACTCTTCCATTCATCCAATACCCACAACATACATCATACACACAATGAATGCCACAAATACAGAAAATATAATCAAAATAAATGACCAGAAAATAAAATGAGAATAAGTGTGAAAGATACCCTCAGGTCTAACCTTTTAAGCCGTCTCTCAGACTCGCGTTCCATGAAGATCGAAAGGGGTAAAGCTCTGTAACTTTTCTGGTTCACTGGTTCAGCGTCCTAGCTCACTGCTTTGCTGTTTTGCTTGCGGTTCGAACTCCGTTCTGCTCCTATTCGGCCTCGGTCTTGCTGCTCACTGCACGAGCCACCTGTTTTAACGTTTTCAATGAACTATTCCAAGTTTGTGTGAGTTCTTAGTGCAATTATATGTGAATATTTTTAAGATTATCTATGCAGTTTTTATGTTACTGTTTTTTAAGGATTTGGGCTGCTGTTAAAGTGATTTTGCTGCTGTTTGGGCGTGTAATACAGTGTGGTTTTGTGGTAATTTTCGGTGGTGGAGGGCTGCTGTATAGGTGGCTGTTTCGGTGATGTGTGGGGGGTTTACGGAGGTGGTTTTCAGTGGTGGTTAGGGGCTGTATTGGTTGTTGTATTAAGGGTTGTTTTGGTGTTTGTAGTTTCGGTGATGTGAGGGTGGTTACTTGTGGTGGATTCGGCTATGGAGGAGATGGTTGGGGCTCTTTTGTTCTCTTTTTGTGTATATGTCAAGTGTGTTTTTCTTTTGTTTAGTCTTGGGTGTGTAGAGAGAGTCTAGAGAGATTTCGAGAGTGTTTTGGGTGTGAATTATATGTGTCAAGGAGACCATGGCTTTGGTTAGGGGTTGTTTATATAGAAGATGTCTAGGGTTTCACCTTGTCTCATAAGGAAGAGATCTTGTTTCCAAATTAGGAGAGATGAGAAAGGTATACACAAGATTGAGGGGGGACAAAATATTTTAAATTAGGAAGTTGTAATATTTAATTTGTGTTGGTTTAGGAATACAAATATTTTATATTGGTAATTATCTTATTAGATTAGGAAGTCAAATATATGATTGGCTTTAATTGGTTAGGATTGATTTTAATTAGGCATATCTTCTTTTTAGTTTTAGTATATAATATATTCAAATTATTTAAATTAGGCATGATTTTAGTTTAAGTTAGGTAAATATTTTATTTAATTGGTAAATGGTTTAAATATTTTATTTAATGGTTAATATTTAAATTAATATTTATTTATTTAATTTGGGATGTGTTTTATGGGCTTTGGGGAGCTAAATGGGCTGTGTGTGAGGCTAACAGCAAAACCAGAATTACCGACACCGTTCGAACACTTCCTCGAACGCGACACGAACACCCGCAATCTGTTTTCCGTTCGAACGAAGTAGCGAACGCAGCACTAACGAAGACAGTGAGCTTGTTTATTCTGAATGTCCCCTTCTGATATCCGTTTCTCGTGGCTTTCGTGACTCAAAAGGTAGTGCCTCCAAATGAGGCTCATCATCGGGTTTCACATGCGAAAATGCAATGCCTACAGGTCGCTTCCGAAATATTCACCGATGACATTTGACTCGAACGGAATTAATCTAGGATTAATTATGAGAGAGAAAATTGATCTGGGATTAAATACGGCAAGAATTAATCTGGGATTAATTCATGAAGAATAGAGAACGCGATTAATTTGGAATTAATCGACAAAGTAAATTTAATAGTGAAATTGGATTTTTCAATTTAATTTTTCTATTTCGGCCAAAATAATATATTTGATATATTAATTTAAATCGGATTTCAAAGCGGAATTAAAATTTGATTTTAATTCGATCGAACGAATTAATTTGGAATTAATTCGTAAGTGACTTTCGTAATAATTTTAGGAGGCATTATTATTTAATTAAATTTGATTTAATAATGTCGCAACTAAAAATTCATTTAGTTTGTAATTAAAGGAACCTGGGCCCGAGCGAAGTTGCGTGTTGGATTAGCCGACTTAAATTTGGAATTTAAAAGTGATGGGACCCACTTCACTTACATCAACATATTAGACATGTGATGGAAGTGGTTGGGCTTGCGTGAAGTATGTTACTATTCACAACATTCTCTCTTCTTCTCATTTTGTCAAAACCGTGAGCTCCTCTCTCCATCCATGGATTTTTTGAATCTCTACCAATCATTGTGAGTATTTCTGCAACTCCTCTTTTATTCACACATGAATCACTATTAGAGATCTTGTGGCATGTTCTAGGAACACTAACAATGGTATTAGAGCATCCAAAGTTTGATTTGAAAATCTAGGGTTCATATACTTTAATTTGGGATTTTTGGCTTGGAGCTTGATTTGCCTAAATTGATGGTTAGGTTATGTTTATATGATGTTGAATTGGATTTGTACATTGTTGGAATCGAAAAAATTTGATTAGATAAAAAATCCCAAATTTCCCACTATAGCCGAATAATACCCTAGGATTGCTCATGGTAATTTTTTGAAAATTAGACAATGGGATGTGTTGTAGGCATGAAATGTATGTTAGATGTTGATTTAATTGGATTGAAATCAAATTGCATGTTAATTTCTATGCCTTTGCCGTGAGCTATAAGCATGTTTTGATGAATTGTTTTGCTTCAATTTGTGTTGGACATGAATTGGAAATGATGAGCATGATTAATTAATCTAATTAGTTTTTTGGAAACATTAGATTAGTTGATTAATTATGTTAATTACACTTGAATTGGATTAATATGTATTTTGGAATAATGTATTAATTTAATTATTGTAATTGGGCTTAATGGGCTTGGTTGGGCTAAGTTTGGTTTATGACCATTGGGTTGGATCCAATTGGGCATAAAACCATTTCCATAAAGTCCAAATATGACAATTGGGCCTTTAAATAATTTTATTGGGCCTAAATTGATTTTTGGCATAGGGTGATTCCTAATTGGGCCTTGGCATCTTGTGTTTGATCTATAATGGCCAAAGCCCATGCCTAAAGAATTAATTAAAAGACCATTGGACTTTAATTAAATAGTATTGGATACTAATTGGGTCTTTGAGACCAATGAAGATTGGATTTGGAATCCAAGTCTAAAAGGCACTATTAAAAGTGTAATTATTTATTTTGGAATTAAATATTAATTAGTATTGGATACAATTTAAATCGGATTTAAAATTGTAGTTCGATATAATTCAAGAATACGTACTTTGAGAATTTATTCTTAAACGAGTTGGACTCGTGCAAATCAAATCGTTGTTTGAACATTGGATGGTCATTAATTCAAAGATTAATTAATTGGATTAGATTTATTGAATAACATGTTTTTTTGTGAATACTTGGATGTATATGTATGAATAATGTATATCAGATGGATATTAGAAGGGTGAGGGCAATTTTGGAAATTATTGTAATAAATTTAGAATTTATTAAATTGGACCTGTGTGTCCAGCCTATCATATCTATACTCATTGTATTTCTCTTCTCACCAATTCCCCTCAATGCAAATGAGGTTTCTTTAATGTATTATGTAATTGGGTAGAAGTATGAATAGTGCTAGCAGGAGAGAGGAAATTGAGAGATTTGTTCTAGGAACAAATTTGTTATATATCCATCTGCATATCATTATTAATTTATTTCACGCCTTATTATGCTTTTAGAATGCATGCTTAAGGGTATATGATGAGACCTAATCAAAGATAATAAATTGGTTGCCAATTTACGCGAAAAACCTTCAATCAAATATTAAGCGTTTGTCATTCCATTGAGTGGTTTTCTCTCAAGATCCAAGATTGGAATTGGTTTGTTGGCCAAAGTCAAGATCAATGTCCATCGCGGATGTGTTTAAACCACGAAAGCTTTGTTCTATATCGCATGTCTTGAGCGGTTGTGACTTGTTGGCCAAAGTCAAGGTCACTTCTAGTTCATCGACGTGGATTACGAAGCTTTCCCACTCTCAATGGGTCCCGCTTAACTGGAATCATTATGTTTGTTGAGCCAAAGCCAAGGCTTAGTTGATTCAGAGGAAAAAGTTAGGAAATATATTCGATATATTTACATATATTGGATATATGTTTCGGACTTGGAGGTCCACCTACTGGATCTAGGAATTGGATGTGATCTAATTGATCTTAGGGATCTACCTAGTTAAGTTTCATACAACTTGTTTGCCAAAGTCAAGGTTGTGTGTTATTTAACGGGATCCTAGCCCACTAGGAAACTAAGTTTCCTGAATACTCCACAGAAGGTTAGAGGCTCATCGAAAAATAGTGGGAGGCTAGTATTAAATTTGCAATTTCATTTAAATACTTGCCAATACGCACTCTTTTATTTTATTTGTTGTTGTTATAAATATATTAGTTGGACTAATATTTAATATTGCTTTCATTGAACAGTTAGACTGTACAACACACTACTTCATTTGTAGTTGGTTATATAGTTGGACTATAGTAATCATTACATTTGAATGTAACCGATCATTTATAGTTGATTATAAAGTTGGACTATAGTAATCATTACATTTGATTGTACCTCAAATCATTGATTGGATAGTTGGACTATAGCAATCAATATAATTGAAAAGATTAGCGTCAAAGGACATAATCATAGGTGAAAATATCTTTAACGGCACAATTTTCCAGATTGGGAAATGAATCTCAGGATAGTCATTAGAGCTGAGAAGTTACTCTATTTGATAGAGCGACCTCTCGGGCCTGAGCCCGGAGTTGAGCAAATAGTAGAGCATGAGCTTTGGAAGACTCATCGTGATGATAACTTTAGTGCTTAATCCGTTATGCTTGCCGTAATGACTCCTCAATTTCGTCGTCAGAACAAAGGATTAGATCCTTATAGTATGATGTTGAAATTAAAGGATCTTCATAGATCTAACCTTAGATCTTAGAAGTACTAATTGCAAAAGAAGCTCTTTCGCTCGCGAATGTCAGAGGGTACATCTGTCGAGCACTAGGTGTCGCAGATGATTGCTGACATCGAACAACAAGGTTAGCTGGGCATTACCTACGAGGCCGAGACTTCCATAGATTTGATCTTACAGTCTCTGCCGGATTGATGGACCGGGTTCATCATGAATCAAAGAAAACTCTTGGAGAGTTAATGGCTATGCTCAATGAGGCAGAGCCAGAGCTTCCAAAATGGCAAGAAGCACAAGACGCATCTTACTTTGATATCCAAGAAGGCCAAGCCTTGGCCGAAGGCTTCTGAGGGTATGAAGAAAAGGGTAAAGGCAAAATCATCACAGTCTTCTGGGAAGACTAATGACATATCCCAACATGTCTGCCTAAACTGTGGCAAACGGGGTCACTGGAAGCGTGACTGCCGTATGGATAAGGCAGGCATAAAGGAAGTGAAAGCGGACAAGGCTCTGACTTCATGTATATTTGTCATAAACATATCCACTGCTAGTTTAAAAATTGGATTTTGATACTGGGTGTAGTACATACATATCTACTGATGTGCGGGATCTGTTGATTAGTAGGAGACTGGCTTCAGATAAGATTGACCTGCGAGTCAGAAATGGGACGAGGGTCGCTCTTTTGGCTGTGGGAACGTAAGTTTTGGAACTGCCTTTTGGGCATGTACTTAAATTAGGAAACTGTTATAATGTACCTAGTTTGACTAGAAATATTATCTCTATATCTAGTTTAACCGTTGTGGGTATACCTTTATGTTCCAAAACACCAGGTGTTTTGTTTATAAAGATGATATTGAGATATACACATTAGATGTGAATAACAATATTTATATTTCGAATATAAATGAATCTCAAACATATAACATGACAAACAAAAGCTCAAACTGAGTAAATCAGATGAGACTTATTTGTGGCATTGTCGTCTGAGACGCATTAACAAGACTCGTATATCCACTCTTTTGAAGAATGCATACATGGACAAATTTGATCCTAAATCATATGACGTCTACGAATCTCGTTTATTAGGCAAATTGCCTAAATGCCTTTTAGTGGTAAATGGTGTACGTGCCACCGAGCTGTTTACCCCTCGTTCATGGTGACCTATGTGGGCCCATGTCTAGCTAGGCTAGAGGTGGTTATAAAAATACTGTGTAACCTTTACGGATGTTGCATCGCGTTATAGTTATGTGTATCTTATGAAACACAAATCGGAAACTTTTGATAAATTCAAAGAGTTTCGACACGAAGTAGAAAAACAGTCGGGCAAAAGTATTAAGATATTACGGTTGGACCGTAGTGGAAAATACTTGAGCAATAAGTTTCTCAATTACTTGAAATAGTATGGTATTATTTCACAGTGGACTCCTCCCGGAACACCTCAATTGAATGGTGTGTCCGTATGGAAAAATCGAACTTTGTTGGACATGGTAAGGTTAATAATGAGTCGCACTGAGCTACCAATTTCCTTCACGGGATACGCATTGAACAGTGCAATACTTATTTTGAATAAGGTTTCGTCAAAGTCTGTTGGACAAACTCCATATTAAATATGGACAGGAAAGAAACCAGGTTTCTCATTCCTGAAGATTTGGGAATGCTGGGCATATGTTTGGATGATACCAAACTACAACCCAAATTGGATAAGTGCCCATTTGTAATTGGTTATTCTAAGGAAACTAATTCCACAACTCAGAAGAGAACAAATATATTTCTTTCTCTCCATGTGGTTTTCCTAAGAGGAATACCTAAATACAGTGGTAAGTGGGAGGAAAGTAGAACTCGATGAAAATCAGAGTAATACTGTTCCTGGCACCGATCCCTTAACGGAACACGAATAGTTCATCAGGGATGAATCTGTACCACAAGAACCGCGTATGTCGGAGAGAGTCAGGAAACAACCTAAGAGGTATGAGTTTCTGATCTCACCTCATGTAGATGGCAATCTTATTGAGGAAGACGAACAAACTACGTATGAGGAAACGATACAAGGTATCGAATCCGGTTTATGGCAAAGTGCCATGAAGTCCGAAATGGATTCCATGTATACCAACCAAGTTTGGACACTGGTTGATGTACTAGAAGGCATTGTGCATATTGATAGCAAATGAGTCTTCATGGTGAAGACAAACATGGATGGCAACATATAAACGTACAAAGCTAGGCTTGTAGCGAAAGGGTATCATCATCAACATAGTGTCGATTACGACGAAACCTTTTACTTGTTGCCATGATTAAATCCATTCGGATAATGCTTGCTATTACTGCATATTTCAATTATGAAATATGACAGATGGACGTCAAAACCACTTTCCTTAACGGAAACCTTTTGGAGGATGTTTACAACACCCTGACGGTTTTGTTGTGCCAAAACATGTAAACAAGGTTTGCAAGTTAACTCGATCCATTTATGGATTGAAGCAAACATTGTGTTCTTGGAACCAACGTTTTGATGAGATCATAATGGTATATGGTTTCATTCAAAACGAAGATGATTCATGTGTATATAAGAAGGTTAGTGGGAGTGCACTGACAATGATTGTCCTATTAGTTGATGATGTATTGCTTCTTAGAAATGACATTCCCATATTACAATCGGTGAAAGCTTGGCTTTCACTAAAATTCTCCATGAAATACTTGGGAGAATCAACCTTTATTCTAGGAATAATGATCTACTGGGATAGATCTAAAAGTTGTTGGCACTATCCGAGAACTCATACATTGAAAAACATGTACACGACCTAGTGTCTCATATGCTTTGAGCATATGGAGTCACAATCAGGCCGATCCAGGTGATGGTCACTGGATTGATGTAAAGAACATCCTTGAGTATCTTAGACGAACTAAGGATGCTTTCTTAATTATGGAGAAGGAGAACTTAAGGTAACTGGTTTCACCGTTGCAAGTTTCCGAACCGACAAATACGACTTTAAGTCACAATCAGGGTACGTATTTTGTTTGAACAATGAAATAGTGAGCTGGAAATCTTCCAAGCAAGATATTGTTGTCGATTCAACAAAAGCGGATTTTATTGCTGCAGCTGAGGCAGCAGAAGAAGTATTTTGGATCTATAAAATTCCTAATTAGATTAGGGGTAGTTTTGTTAACAGCTGAGCTAGGCTACAGCACAGGCTAAAGAATTACGGTCTCATCAACGATCCAAATATGTACTTCGACGGTTTTATTTGATTCGGGAGATCTTACATCATGGCGATGTGATGATCGAATAAATCGCATCAGATGATAACCTTGTAAATCCATTGACGAAAGCGATATCTCAGCATAAGTAGGAGTGACCCGTTCATAGTTCAGGTGTTAGACACTTGCGTGAATGGCTATAGGCCAAGTGGGAGATTGTTGGACAATTATGACCCATAGCATCACTATTTTGTAAAGAACATGGTGTTTTTGTAGAAAATTAACTATGTGATAAAGGAAATTGCTCTTTTATAATTTTGTAATTGGATTACATAGATATATAAATGATAAAAGTCCATATGATTAGTACCAGATTAATAAGATATAAGACAATATTAATCCATGAAAGGTTTAATCATTAAATATCCCTAGTCGTAGTATTATCGAGACTGGACATCGATAATACAGAATAGGTTAGTATTACACTTGTGCGCGTTATGGAAGCTTAACGACATAGTTCTCATATATTTAAGTCCTAGATACTTATGCAAGTGTGATAGGAGGTTCTGTTTGCTGATGGTGCGGGAACAGTTTCGCTCTGGATAGACCCATCGGAATCCAATTAGTAGTATGACTATGTGTCTATGGGAATCCGAATCAGGGTAGGTGTATTTGGTCTTAACCTGAGACTTGCATCATTAATACTTGTGACAATCAGTATGCTTTGGTTTTGGTCGTCCGAGGCTTTAACAGGTTCTGTGTACGCCTCTTCTGGGTATACTGGGAATCGTAGTGTATTGGGTGTGATGTCAAGATGGAAGTATCACTTCAGTCATATGGAGATGATGATCACGTAGGATACGGAACTGGTACTCTTAAATACTGCAGTCATCAGGATAATATGGCTAGGTCATGATTATCCGATTATAGAGACTAGTTGCCAGTGATCCCATATATGCTTCGTACGAGGCAGACACAATTCCAGCCACGGGCCTAGCATGTGACATCTGATACTGGATCGTTATACGCAATACTTTGTATACTACGCCTGGTAAAGATTATCTCTGGAAAATGGGTAGGCACGGTGCTTTGCTAGAAGCCAACAATGTATTGTAAATTGGTAAGAACGTGGTATCGGGTACGCACATGTTCGGATAGTCCGATGACCGTATTTACTGCCCACATATCCAGGGATCTCTTTGGTCGCTTCCCAAAGATTCACCGATGACATTTGACTCGAATAGAATTAATCTAGGATTAATTATGAGAGAGAAAATTGATCTGGGATTAATTTCGGCAAGAATTAATCTGGGATTAATTCATGAAGAAGAGAGAACGCGATTAATTTGGAATTAATCGGCAAAGTAAATTTAATAGTGAAATTGGATTTTTCTAATTAATTTTTTTATTTGGGAAAAAATAATATATTAGATATATTAATTGAAATCGGATTTCAAAGCGGAATTAAAATTGGATTTTTATTCGATCGAACGAATTAATTTGTAATTAATTCGTAAGCGACTTTCGTAATAATTTTGTGAGGCATTATTACTTAATTAAATTAGATTTAATAATGTCGTAACAGAAAATTCATTTAGTTCAGAATTAAACGAACCTGGGCCCGAGCGAAGTTGCGTGTTGGATTAGCCGACTTAAATTTGGAATTTAAAAGTGGTGGGACCCACTTCACTTACATCAACATATTAGACATGTGATGGAAGTGGTTGGGCTTGATTTAAGGATTTGAATTGTTGGAAGAAAGGCTTGGCTTTACTTCTATAACACTCAAGCCAATTACAACACTCAACCTTTGTATATATTAATTTGGTCAACTTTGGAAGTGAAGTAAGTTACTATTCACAACATTCTCTCTTCTCCTCATTTTGTCAAAATCGTGAGCTCCTCTCTCCCTCCATGGATTTGTGTTGCAAAAATTCAAGCAAGCTAGCACTTAAGGAGACAAATGAGGTGATAAGGAAACTAATCATAGAGTTTGCAATTCAATTTGAAGGCTTGGATCTTCCATTACATTCATGGAAAGTTTTGAATCTCTACCAATCATTGTGAGTATTTCTGCAACTCCTATTTTATTCACACACGAATCACTCTTAGAGATCTTGTGGCATGTTTTAGGAACACTAACAATACATACATATGTTTCAGACCTACGAATATACATTTTGCTATGAAATTCAAATGTCATATATTTAATAGTTCTCATATATTTTCTTTTATCAATCAAACATATTCATTTGAGGAGAATTTAGCTTATATCATTCCTTATAACCAGATAGAGTCATAATACAGTCGTAATCAAGTAAAGTCATGTGTTGGATACATGTATAGTTGTGATTGTTTGTGTATAAGTCAAGATGTCCATGAACATAGTTGTAAAGATAATTATTATTAAGAGTATAATCATGAGTTCTGATTTACCTTTCATGGTTTTGAGTTGGGTAATGGTTACTATGTATGAGTTTCTATTTATAGATGAGTTTAGTAGTTTCGATCACAGCCAGAAATTAGAGGCTCAGAGGGATAGATCAGTCCATTCCCTGCCGGTAGCATCTCCAGGAGAGAGGTGTTACAAAGATTGTATCAGAGCATGGTCTAGGGAGTCAGTGACTGTAGTGGGTAGAGTGCTGGTGTCTTGTATACGTAGGATGCCTGTGGTACTATTATGTGAGGCACAACCTCTCCAGTATTCGATCCTCGAGTATGTTCTCAAGTCCTATAGAAAGGTTAGTAAGCATTCCTAAAGCTATTTGAATTTTCTTCTTAATTAAGTTATTGTAATCATTGTTCTAGCTGAGAATCCTTTCGTAGTCATCTTTGTTTAATAATAGAAATTTAAGACAAGTTATAAGAATAGATAGTAATGTTCTAAGAATATTTACGTAAATGAGTGGGAAGATGAAGCTATAAGAAACGTAAGGAGTGATACATAGATGTTCAAGCAACCAGACACATTAAGAGGTAGAGATACATAAATAGATGATGAAGAAAACACGAGAGCTTATAGTAGTAAAAGAGAATGCAGTAAGCCTGAGCAATAGTAAAATAGGATATAGAATACCAGAACAAGGACGCTGACATCTGTTGAAATATAAGAGAAGCTTATCGCACAATTTACTACCTTTGATAAAGATAATCGTAATGAAGCCCAACAATGATATATCCTAAGATAGAAAGAAGAAACACTGGAAGATAGATCATCCAGAAAAGATTTAGGGAAGTTTCTGAAGTTAGAAAAGAAAGAACTCGACATAAGTCAGGATGGACAAAGTTGCAGGACCAGTGAAAACCCTTAGATCAGAATAATGCCATTAGAAATTCGTGTGAGTTTAAAGGGACAGAACCATGAGATTAGAGATATTTAGAAGTTAGCAAGAGTACAAGAACATATAGTAAGATTAAATGGCATAGTTATAGCCTATAGCAAGGGAAGAGAGCGGAAGTTGAAAATTATTTGTGTGTTGCATACTTGGTTGAGAATTAATAGTGTAGTTATACATAAGTAATTCCATCCAATCTTGATTGATATTTACACATATATCTACACATATCGAATACTGTATTGTGGAAATTAAAAGTGTAATACTAAAGTTTGAATTCCTAAGAGGTTCTATTGAGGAAGTGTTTAAAGGATATTCTGTCAAAAGGGCGATAAGAGCCTAAGTGGTTACTCCGGACCCCCTCGTCCTCTGGGAATATTCTTTTATTTACTTTTCTTAAGAAACTTTAGTCGAAATTCAAGGACTTGTGTTTATCGGTACTACTGTCCAATAGAACAACGAGTGGATACTTGGTATATCACTTTGAACAAGATCATTTGTTGATCGTTGTGCAATTTGTCTTTTGTAGACTTATTGACCCCAGTTGGTTTTCCAGTTACATATGGCTAGCGAAAACATCACAGTACCGGTCAGTCATGGAGAAAATCCGGAAAAGTTTGGTGGGGCAAACTTTAAACAGTGGCAGAGCAAAATGTTGTTCTACCTTACAACACTCCAGT
>SKCR01023875.1:0-48145 GCA_019454045.1 Zanthoxylum bungeanum | reverse complement strand
TATCTCAAGTCAAAGAATCATTATAATCACTCAACCCGAGAAGATTCTTATTGACGTTGGTGTACCATCCATTAAGAATCTTCGGTGAGTCGTTCAATGTTTATCCGTTATAAAAACTTACATGTCTATACAAGTCTCCAAGACTCATGGTTCACTGAGAAACCATCAGAATCAAAGATTCCAATATATGACATGTGCCAGTCTTAACGGGTTTACTTTACTGACCAAGTAGTGTAAACATTGACAGGAAACTGTCTAAGAATGACAACGTCATGCTACAAATCAATGTCAGTTGTGACGCTTTTGCAACAGTATCATAACTAATTATTCTAAGGTCTGTTACGTCTTTACCATATTAAAGAAGATTTTATATAAAAGAAACTATTCATTTTATTCATAATAAAATATTACATTAGTATTTACAAGGAAATACATAATAAAATTGGCGCTCAGGGCACCAACCCTAACAGCATGAGCATGGTTACTTACTGAGTTTTTAAAATTACACCAACCAGTTTGCTAGTTATGCAGGTTGGCTACCATATGGTCAGCCACTTCTGCTTTGGAATTCATGCTTGAGACGTGGATCACCCAAGCGTCAGTCAGCCTCACAAAAGTTTAGGATATCTGATTAATTTGTTTTGTTTGTCATGATGGGCACACCATTTTAATGTGTGTTGTGTGGACCTGAGGTCCGTTATAATATATATTTGTTTATTACAGGTTTATTTTGATGTTGGTTTAGATCCAGGTTGTCTGTTTTTAGGATACATGATGTCAGATTTTCATAAATTTAGAGGCTTATGGAGATGGGTCAATTCTGTCTCCTGCCAGTAGCATCTTGCCTCTGGCGGGGTATTACAGGTTTAATGCTAACCTCTGAACTAGATATGAAATACGTTCCCACTATAAGTTATAGGATAATTTTCTTCGAAAAGAAAACAACAAACCATTAAGTATCGAATACTTCGCAAATGATTTTGACATCTTATTAGACTTATATGGAAGATATCTAAGGGTCTTTTCATCTTATTAATTTTGTGGTTCCATTTTGCAGTTCATCATTCTCACATTTGACTTCAATAAGTCAAGTCTTTTCTATAATAGTCAACATCTGATGTTACATACCAAATAATAAAACCATTTTTATTACTTGAGATCTTAGAAAGATATTTTATCAAATAGAATATAAGATTCTATTAAATAGAATAAATGATAAACTTTTACTCATACCTACGAGGCGCAAGTACTTTTAATTGTATAATCTTTATACAAAAGAAATATTCAAATCTCAAACTTTTCAATTCGAATTTTCAACTTATACTATCGTATACGTAACTATATCCACAAAAGTATCAAAATTAATTCGGCAGTACTCAATATAAAATAAATCAATTATATAAGATTCGATTACTCCCACTCACAAATTTCATCACAATGGAATCGTAGAAGAATGATATTGAGTAAGAATCATATTCATTGAATAATCATATAACTAATTGCCTAAATTCATCTGTTTGATCATATTAAACATCCATGAACCATTCAAGGACTCGCGATGAATTTTAAAATATACAGTTTTCAAACTTCAGATCGAAATTCTTTGAACCAGTCATAATATTCGATCCACATTCATCAGAATAGATTGAAAGTTCTCGAACCTTTCAAGACGTTCAATATGTTTCTTTTAGAAACACGTAACTAAGTCATGACAACTCATTAATAAAGTTACGAAGTAAAGAAACTACTTAAGGCAATTTATAATTCATTAAACTACATACATCCAATGTATTAGTTTAATAAATTTGTGGTCCAATGATGGTCATTGGTTAAATTATATTTTAATCACATTCCCTAAATACAATATTCATGAAATGGATAAAGATATGTGGTGTGATCTTGTATCAGATCATCATTTACCATACGGGATAAGCATCTAATGCTTAAGTGATAAAACTTTATAAGCTAATGTTCTAAATTATTTACATTACCAAAAAATATTTCTTAATGTTTATCTTTACGTCAATGACACTACTAGTTGTATTAAAATATGTAACAATTATTTATATAAAATAAGTAATTATCCAATAGTCACAAGTTCTAACATAAAATATCAAAACAATCATTAAATAATACTTTAAACAACTAGGCGGGAGATCCAGTATCCAATACCTATAGCTTTCATGTTGTGAGAATCGATATTCTCTACACACAACTATGCGCATATCATTTCTTTAGCTTTCTAATTTGCCTTCAACTATTCACAACCAAATAGTGTCGGACACATGACGTCCATTGTTCATCAAAGCCAAGAACGTTTTGACTAATAAAAAATATCTAATGGGTTTTCTTAAAGCCAGTCAAGAATCTCGAGATATGAACCAATTCATGCCAATCCTTACTGCATAAGAAACTATTCTCTCTTAAAATAATATCCTAAACTAGTCTACTCTATAACCTATTCTAGAAATCTATTACCAGAGGTGAAGTCAGAAAACATATATCAAATATGATGCAATGGATTAGAAGTTAAATCTATCTACACGACAGAATAAAGAAAACAATAGCATATGATTTTCAAATATTACACTTGTCTTAATTATGGATTTTTAACCTAGTAGTGTCTTCCACCATTTAACATAATACTGCAATCCCCAACGAAAATGAGAATTCAATAATTAAATCGAATTCCATAGTGAGAAGTGGACCCCTTGAATATATTTCGACTCACAGCTTTGGCACATTCTCGCCTACGTATATTCACAGGTAGACAACTAAATGTCAATCACACTCACTGTGACTCCTACTTTTGGTCCTGACCGTTTCTCATTGTGACAGCTTTGGCACGTTCACATGAAGCGTATCAAGGCTATACTTGTCAATAACAAACTCAAGTTACCGATGTAGTCCCGACAGCTTTGACACGTTCAAGATTTTCACTTTCACTTGAATTTGTCTCTTATCATATAAGTTCTATCTGCGCAAATGAACTACCATCAAATATAACTGCACAACTTTGGCACGATACGGCTACATCATCAGGAAATCATTCGCATCCGCACTGACAAGACGGACCAAGAAATAAGTATTTATAATACTAGTTACTATAAAGCCTTATTTAACGGGGATATTCCTAAAGTGGGTTTTACTATACATCGAATGTATATATTTAACTAGATGAATTTCTTAACAAATTAATTATACCCGTGAAATCATAACTTAACTTAACCATTAAATCTCTGTTACGTTTCTCGTTAGCGTAGAATCAAAAATCAAGAAACATCTAAATTACAAGCATGTGCAAACATCAAAATTAGATTATATATCATATATCAAGCATGAAATATATGATGGATGTATGATCGAATCTGCTCTAATACTATTTGGGATAGGGTTATTTGCTGCGGAAGCGCAGTTCAGGTAAAATAATAAATTTAGAACTTTTACATTTACTGAATAAATTATTCAATATCATGTATCTATAATTTATTCATATTTCACCTAATCATATTATTCGATATCAAATAACTGCTTAATTATTAATGAAAATATTAAAAAACTTTTACGGAAATGATTTTTCGCAAAATAGTATAGAACACGTTTTCGACTAAACCGACCAACCGAGACCACAAGAAGGCTGTAAAGGTCAGTCCCAATAGTATTTCGCCAGTTCATGGGCTGCCTAAATAGTTACCAATTCACTGTTTAGGCAGCTGTTACCCGATAAGCTCAAAACTCACCCAGTAATTCGTATTTTCACTCCGAAATAATTTTCGGGAATTATCCTAACTCCCAATACACATTCAAATATCCAAATGACTTATTTTTCATCAATTTTTTTTCAGAATTTCTATGACTAAAACAGTGAGCAAAATTATCATTTTTCATGCTTTAAATTTCAATTTTCTGAAGACTAATCAAAGTAATCTTACATCATCAATCATCATCACTATGAAGAACTCTAAAACAATTATAGGAAAATAAGAGTGGTCATTACACTCTAAAATGGTAACTAAGTTGTCCAATAATAAATTGAACACAAATAACATTAATTTAGTTCAAAGTATATCTATACAAATCAAAGCCACTCAATCCATCATCCCAAAAAACCCAATTTTGAAAATAAAGAAACCCTAGAACAATTCTAGAAACTTAAGAACAAGACAAAACTAATTTTCAGCTTAAGAAAATTGAAGATTACCTTAAATTTTTCAAATTTTCCTTTATCTTGATTCTGATTCAACACTTTCGTTTTGTCTCTCAAAGAACACTTTGAAGCTCCATAAATGGATATCATTTTTGGCCATCACCCACCCATGGAGAAAGAGAAAATATTTTTTCTTTTCATTCATGGAAGTGGTGTTAGTTGGGGGGTATTATGGTGATTTAAAAAATCAATTTATTTATCAAATAAATGATGGAATAATTAACATGACACTTGGCATTTTATTTAACCATATACTACATTTAATATAAATTAAATAAAAATTTGTTTTACACTTGTACGGATTACAATAATAATAATTCAATGAATTAATCATTACTAACTTTACAAATGTCAAACTACCATTTGTCAATTAAAGGTTTATATAATCTAATTATCTATCAAATATAAATACACATTAGAACGACAAAAAATATCCCGGCATGTGAACTTTCGTTTACCAATTAAACGATTTGAATTAACTAATTTAATCTGATTAAATATTATGAATAATACTTTAAACCGTTGCCCAAGTGCTCCACGAGTACACTTCATATTATGAGACTCTATAAATTCAGGTACATCCATCACGAAATCCAATTTCGTGTTCATAATTCACCCAATCGTAAATTATGATGACTTTAAATTATCTCGCTGAACTATGCAAGTCTAGATCATCGCATACGTCTAATCCCTTTGTCACAGGCTATCCCTATTATACGAGAATATATATGGGAATGTCAAATCCCTAAGGTATAATATAGTCGACTTATAAATTTTTGATCTATAAATAACACTCGAAGCTCGCTTTCGCAGTGTACCACGACCATGGATTTACTAGATCGAAAACACGTGCAGGATACCTAAATAGTTCGGTGATGTGACTTCTATCAAAGTGTGGAGGGTAACTCATATATCCACCATGGTATCTCAAGTCTAAGTACCATTATGCTACTCCACTCGAGAATATTCCTATTGACGTTGGTGTACCATATATTAGGAAATCTTTGGTGAGTCATTTATTGTTTATCAAATAAACCCTACATGTCTATACGAGTCTCCGAAGACTCATGGCTCATTGGGGATAAACAATCAGACTACGTCTCGATATACGACATGTATTGGTCTCAACAGATTTTACTAACTGACTTGTATCAATAAATCTTGACCAGGAACTTTATTTAAGAATATACAACTTATAGTGACACTTCCCAATATCAATGACAACTTATGTTGTAACTGCGCACTACATTGTAAATGCTCGGGTCTTTATATTTATATATATATATGACTAAACCGGATTTAGTTTTAATCTAATCAAATTAGATTGTGTGTATATATACGACAAGAGGTGCTACAATAAATGTAATATTATGGAAAACGAAATTATTCGTATTCATGAACCAAACATAAATACGATTTGGATTAGCGCTCCGTGCACCAACCCTAACACTATTGCACACATAAATTTATTTTGATGGGATGACAGTAACGTAAGAATTAAACACAATTACACATAGAAGTTTTACGTGGTTCAGCTTGGGAATGCCTACGTCCATGAGATGCAACGGGAAATGGTGTTTAGGTAGAGTAGGGGTGACATGTAGTCATTAAATTGATAGAATTTCCCTGTAATCTGGACTAATTCAATTCCTACTTTAACTATAAATTTTAAACCCACTTAAATACCTACTAATCACAAGTTAACTCTAGCCCAAATTTTAAATTTTCTTATATTCCAAAATTAACCCTAAAATTCCAACACACACAATACTAAAATTGTAACATCCTGACGGAGGTAGGATGCTACAGGTAGAAGACAGGAATAACTCATCTCCCTAAACCTCAATTGTAACGAAAAACTGATATGACGCACCCTAAAATTGGGCAACCTGGAACACAGTCAAGCACCAAAACATGACCTGCAATAAACATCAAATATGCAAAAAGACCTATGGTCCATACTCAAGACACATTAATGCTCAACATCAATACTCAATGGCTCTGTGCCCACAATTATACATATAAATTAAAACTTTTATTTCTATGTATGTACATAAAGGCGTGCACAACACGACTTATAACATGATCAACATAACTCATAGACTTGTACAACACTTTTCATGACTCTAGAGTGGCTGATTGCAACTTGGGTGATCTGTCGCCTAGAGCATGACATTCTAAAATCTTGAACGGTTGACTGATTTGGTTGTTAACTTACAAAACTAGCAAACTGTTGTGGTGTGAGTTATAAAACTCAGTAAGTAACCACACTCATACCATAAAAGACATGAATATATCTTAAAAATAGTGTATATATAGCACTAGTAAAAAAAAAAGGCTATCTTGATAGATGATTTATGACAGATACTGGTATTGTCATCAATTTATGACACATATGTGACAAATAAATTAATTGTCAATAATTATTGATAGATATGTGACAGATAATTATCTGTCAATAAACAATGATAGAAGACTTGACAAAAAACATTTATATCAAGAACTAATGATATAAATATTTGACATAAAACAATTCTATCAAGATTTCATGATTTATAATTCAAATTATTAGTCAAGTGCCTAATTTAAAACAATTACAAATTTATTTTGAAAAATAAATTTAAATTAAAATTAAAAATTAAATTATATGGACTATGAATTAATTATGTCTTTCGAGCGTAGTTTTCACAATCATACCGAACCGGTCGGTTCAATCAGGAACCGACCTTTCGTGCGGTCAAAATCATGTTAAAAAATCGGCAGATTTTATAAATAGGAAAAAAATTAGTAGAAAACCAAAACTAATTAATCCCGATTTTTTTAAATTTCAATGTATAATTAGAATAAGTTTATAACTCGATTTTTTTTTTATTTTTTAATGCGTAATTATAAAAACATTTTTGATTTTTTAAATTTTAATTGATATTACTCTTTTACCCTTCAGTCGTAATTGTTATGACCTAATTCCCACGTTTGTTTACAAGCCTAACTCTAAAAACTTCACTTCATTGAGTTCATTCTTGACACTCACAAAATGGTTCTTTACTCCCAAGTATAAGAGTGTCGAAGTAATAAAATAATCCGATAAGTCCGGGGTCGATCCAGAGGGAATAGATTTAGTAAAATAAAATATTTATTTGAGTGAAAAGAAAAGGCTGAATTATTTGAAGTGATTGATAATGTTAAATTAAACTGTAATAATAAATTAGAATATTGGGGGTTAGGGATCCACTCTTAATATTTCAAATATAGAGAAATATTTTTTTTTATAATATATAAATTGTCATTATTACAGAATTAATTTACTCCATGAATTAATTATGCCAAAACATATAAAACCAACCATAAGGCGATGATAACATCTATTTATAACAAGTTAAGTTAGGTATTCAATTATGCCAAATAAATAAAATTAGCCATAAAGGCCGTAATAAAATCTGTCAATAATTAATCCAGCTTTAAATTAAATTTAGTTTCAGATTACAAATCATAAATTATAATATAAGTAAGATTAATTTATATTCTCATATTTAGAGTTTCACCATTTATCCCAACATGATGAAATTAACTATCCCAACATGATGAAATTAACTACTGCTGATTTGAATAAAAACTTGCATAATTTTATTACTGAAAGAAAAAATAATTACAAGAAAAATAACACACACAAGACACTTCTTCCAAATTCTTCAAGAGAAGAAATGAAAAAAGCATGAAGAAAATGAGATGTGAGCACATCTATTTATAGTAGAAGTGCTCATCTCTCAATTATTAATTACAACTTTCCAAGTCAAATACAAATAATAAACTTTTACTAATTTATTTCTTTTTCTTTTTTTGACTTTTTTTTTTGTTGATCATTTTGTAAACATTTGTCACAATCCACCTTTAGGTGGATTGTGACATTTCAACTTTTATTTTTTTATTTTTTACTTTTTGTATTTTTTTTTACTTTATTTTCTAATAATTAAAATTACATGCAACATATATTGACTTCTTCACCAATTTCGACTTTGAAAACCTCAGAACTAGAAAATCTTAGAGTAAAATTATAGATATTGGAGTCTTCTTTCATCTGGAGCTAAAATCGCCTCAATTCGATATCGGAGTAAAAAAATTATGGCCAAATTACGAAAATTATGCAAAATTGAAATTTTCGAAATTGTACATTGTTAGAACGCTCTTTCAAGTTTATAGCATCCAAAATCCAAATGTCACGTCCATTTTTTTTAGTTATGTATCCAAAGTATTATTTTACATATATATAAAAAATAAAAATTACATAAAAATATACAAAACATAAATTTAATTATTATTTCACAAATGTACTAAATTAATGGGATTAATGAAACTACAAGTATAAAATAATTAAATTTTTTTTCAATAAATGTATATTTCTTAGTGTTCATCAACTGTCTGTCACTCTCCCTCGTGAGCAAAACAAACAAATCTTTAATTTTTTTTCCTCTGTTTTTTACACCACTTCTATCTCTCTTTTGAATCTCTCTCTCAAACCCTAGACTTGGGATTTATTTTTCTTCGTCAATTTTGGCAGCTGCTGGCTGAGTGAAATAAGATATAGAATCAGAATTTTATAACAATGAAGACATTGTGTTTGATTTTGAGAAAAATGCACGAACTGCAGGAGTTGAAACCTGTAGGAAGAGTTTTGTGTTTAGTTAGTTGCAATGACAATTGAAAAGAGAGAGTGTTGTGTTGATTACCGAAGAGAAGTGATTGTAAATTGGATGAGATTTGTAGTTAGCGACTATGAGTGATTGGGCGGGAAGCAAGCATCTCATTCTCATTCTTCTGCTTTTGCGTATCACTGACCACATTCTCATGATTGGTAATGAAAATTTTTCTTTTTTATAGATCTAAGGTGTTTGTTCTTGTTTTTTTGTTAGAGTTTGGATTTTGATTTAATGATTTGATTTTTGATATGCAATGGTCATGGAAGCTTGTCAAATGATCACAAATGGAATATTATAGTGCGGCATCTAATGCATTCTTCAATTCTGGTTCCTTATCATGGATGGTATGCTCCTAATTGAAGAATAATCTTTATTTGGAATTTGTTATGGAATCCAATTTTATACATAATCTTAGTTTAGTTATGTTCTATTTCTTTGATATTTGCAATATTTTAATAGATGCTATGAAATTGCCTCTGATTGTTGTCAATGTGATATATGTGTTCAAATTTATGGTTCATTAGCAGCATTTCTACGTTTTTGCAGAAATGGTTATTAACTAACTCAGGATTTTTTTTTTTTTTTTTTAAATATTTCTTCCATATCACCGTGTATACTGCCTAGCTAGAAGCTTTGGAATAACTTCTAGTTCATTTGTCTTCATGCATATATGTAATATAGTTTTTGTAGCCAAAATAATAAATGCATGACCAAATCTGGAAGGATCAAACGTAAGGCAAGTGTAGTTATTGACATTTCGTACCATTTACATTTTTGATATACAACATCGTCTGAAAATAATTACATATACTGATCTAGAATACAAAACTTGAACTTTATACAAAACTGTAAGCAGGAACTGTAATGTCCAAATCATTTGAATTTTGAAATTTAAACTCTTTTATCATATATCAGAAAAGGAAACATATTTGAAATATCATAAAATCGGAAAGTATAAAACTTTCTTTAGTAATATCTCAAGTACTAATCTTTATACGGAAAAGTTTCAAACGTTCAAAGTCCAAGTTGCATACAGTTACATATACGAATTTAGAAACGTAGCTTACTAGCTTATATAGAATCTCAAATCCTCTGTTTAGCTTTCCTATACACAACAATTTCAGAAAGCTTACTTGTGCTTATATATATACAAAAATTATTTCAAACATTAGAGTTTGCATGTATACATTTCACATACAAACTTCCGAGAAATTCGTACCTTTCACATACAAATCTTCGAGAAATACATACATGTAGAAATCTATGATCTTAACTCATTCCAGACCTTTAAAACATTGTATAGCTAACAACAGAGACTTGTAGAACTTTCAAAGATCAAAAGATATCAAATCACGAGATTAAAGTTTGTAATGTGTAAAGAATACATGACTGAATCATAAACAAACATAAGTACTGGTGTAGGCATACAATGCTCATACGAAACTCACTACCTATTTTACAATAGGTATGAGATGAATACCATCCAAACGGACTCCCTAACGAACACTACCATGACACAATACTAACTTATCAACCAAACTGTTCACACACCACACACATTACAAACATAATTTTTGTACAATATCATCAAAATTAGCGAAATTTAAAGTAGTCGCTTTAAACTCACTTTTGAAAATAATTTTTCAAAATAATTAAATAAGAGTATCTGAATGTGTCATAAGGCTAATCAAGCGTCCAATGTCCAAGTCGCGCGCCATGACCGGACAATGAATGAAATAAGATAATATCGACAGAGGGTAATGGGGCGGCCCAATTCAGATGGATAATGTAACACCTCAGGTTATTGTGGCACGTTCTTTGTGGTTGTCGGGTTGTACGTGGACCTAGATCATTTGAGTTGTTGTTACATTAGTGGCATGTTCATTATAGCGTTTGAAATCCAGCGTTCGTGTCACGATCGTCCAAGAGTTCCAGTGTTTTTGGGTTTGATCCACGTTCGCTTTAGCGTTCGAACGGGGTGATAAATACGGTTTATACCCACTTATTCCACATTCTTAGCTTACTATTTTGTTAGATTCTTATGTCATTTAATGTATTTTGTAGTTTGTTTTATAATTGATTGACATGAAGCATTGGAACATAGATCTTGGAGCAAAAGGACTTGATTTAGGACCTTACAGACACATCAGTAGGACAAGGGAATGCTAAATACGCAAAAAACACAAATCCTGAAAAATGGGGTGGCGTTGCGATGCTTCATAGGATGCCAACATAATAATTTCCCGAGGATTGGGCATTGCGACACCAATTTCAACGTCGCGACGCTACGATAGGAGCCCAGAAACATCAGAAATTAGTATTCTACACGCATAAGGACTCCAAGACTTCCCTATAAATATAGTAGCTCGTCCAAAACTGTAGGGAGGAGGCTAATACAAAATTAAAGTGTTCAAAAATATATTTTAAAGAGATCCAATGAGGAAGATTGAAGAGCGACAAGAGGAGACGAAGACGATGACGTCCGAAGACTAAGGGATTCGATTCGGGTTTAATCTTCTAGTTTCTTTCTCTAAACGCTAATGATGTCCACTATGTTCTTGACCATGCTTTTATTGTTTTTATATTTATTCATGAACTAACTCTATTACTATAGAGGATGATGTAGCCTATGCTTGGACCTATGTATTATCTGTCAATTTAATTGTTATAAAGTTTTGATTCAGTTTATTTATATTCTTTTGTGTTTAATGTTTCTAGTTTGTTGGCCACAAATTAAGATGATGAATGTTTAGAATCTATCGCTCGAGATATGAGATTTTGAATAGGATCTAGAGAATATAACCAGGAGATTTGTAGAATTTGGAAGAATCTATAATCCTTTTGAAGTCGTTAACAAAGAATCACATAGCGTAATGAATTGTTAATTACTAGATTTTTATGGGAATATTGAAGTCTGTAATTGATAATATATTCGCTCGGCACTAAGGAGTAGGAGTTAGAATAACTTAGGATTCTTGGCTTATAAATAATACAACTGAATAAGAATTGATTGGCATAACAAATACATAGGGGGTAGCTAGGTGAAATCAGACTCTAGAATCTCTCTCATCTTGGTTTATCTTAATTTAACGTTTTGATATCTTGCTTATTTAGTTTTTAGTTTTAAATTTAGATTATTTTAAATTGCTTCTAAATAAAGTTAGGTTTACTAATTATAATACTTAGTGAGAGTTTGATTACAATCATTGTGGGTTCGACACTTTTTACTCATCTTTTACTAAAACTTGACACTGTATACTTGTGGTACGATAATTTCGCAACATGGGGTCATGCAGTAAGATGACATTCAAGTAGAATTCGTTCACGCGTTCGAATGCCGAGCATCAGCAGCTTCGTGTGTGTAACGCGTTCGAACACTGAGGCAGAAAAAAAAATTTCGGGCTTCTATAAAAAGTCTAAAATAGATGTTAGGGTTATTTTATCCTTATTTTCTCATTTCTTTACCCTATCCACGACCCAAAAAATTATTTTCTCTCTATTTTAGCTCTAAATTGGATCTTTCTCTTTCAATCTCTTGGGTAAAGCTTAGCAAGGTAAGATTCTCATCTCTATCTAGTATTCTCCATGCATTTCTACTGAGATTTCTTAAGTTAGTCACTCAAATCCATGTGATCTAAGTATGATGATTGTTATAAAGCTTGTGAGGATTGATTTGAGTGTGGGTTTAGCATGATTAGGGATGGTTACCATGATTTTTTTCATGGGTTAGTGACATTTTATGAGTATGATGTATGGATGAGTTTATCTAAGGTTGAACTAGCATGATAAATGATGGTTGAGTGTTGAGCATGCTACATCGTAGCTTATTGTTATGGATCTTACATGGGTTCGTTGAGCATGACCTTAGGTTGTGGTGTATTTGTTATGAAACCAAATTTTGGTGTGTTATTGAACTTGTGAGCGTGTTGGACTTTGGCCTTTTGGTGATGTTGTGGTTGATAGCTTTGACCAGTTCATTATGCCTACGAGTCCACTTATTGGGATATGTCCCGACTCATGTTGAGCTGCTAATAGCTTAGTTTAAATAGTATCTGAGGTAACCATAGATGTTGGAGACGTCTCTAGCTTCCTCGTCAGCATAGTAATTACATCATTCATTAGTATGACTAGATCGTACATACTCTTTATCACATGCTAATGATACTTTGAACATGTGCTTGTAGATTCTACGTGGGATATTCTATCTGGTTCCGTGCGACCCCACAAGCAATAGGATCGGGTCCAGCTTTATAAAGGGATGTTTTGATTTCTTTTATGATTTCAAATTCAAATGATTTATAAGCCAAACTTTAATTTCAAGATATTAACGAACTTTAGTATGATACGAATATGTTCCCATTTATCCTTGTTTTTCTCATATATCACCTCAAATAGTTTATACATGTTTCAAGGCATGTTTATATATTTTTTAAGTTAAATGACCATGGTTTTGCATATATGAAAAAATATTTTCAAACGCTAGTAGAGTATCGTTCCCTCAGTATAACGACTCGAGTACACTCAATTCAACAAGTCTAATGATTTCAGATAAACCCTCTTAGGCTACTACAGATACAGCTCAATTCTCCCCTACTTATGCGGTGATAGGTTCCGCTAAGTAGGTTTTATTCCCCCAAGTTACATCACTGGCGATGTTTTATAGTGACAACTAATATCAGTTTATGTTTTCTCTGCAATGATTTGACTTACACTTATTTAATTTATAAGATTACTCATATAATGTATTATTTTTAGTGTTCACCCACTAGGTCGTCCAAACGACTTACTCCCCACCCTCCCCACTCCCAGTTTTTGGTTGCAGGACCCTTTGATGGCCAATCTCAGTGAGGCTGCCTTTTAGGCTGACTTTGCAACTTGGAGAGGATGGTACCAGCTTCAGTCATAGGAGTCCAAGCTCTGGGTCCACTTTTGGTCATTTTGGTCATTTGGTTGTCTTGGCCATAAGGTTGCATGAAGTAATGTATATAGGTCATGTTATATTAGAATACTTAAACAGTTTAAATGTAATGTATACATCACATAATTTCATATTCTACAGTTCAAATTATTATAGCACGTGTTTCACATTACACTTGTACAGGTTCAGTCATGGTTTGACATGTGTGCATAGGTTGTTTTCATGTTATGTATGTTTTTTCAGAGGCTTATGGAGGCGGTAAGTTTGTTTCTTACTGGTCATGACCCGGAAATATGGGAATGTGATAAAATTGGTTTTTGAGTATCACGTTTAGAGGGCTATATGACTATAGTGGTAGGGTTATGATGTTTTACATACGTGATATGTCTATGATACCTATATGTAAGACATCACCCTTTCGGGTTCCATCGACTCCAAGTAAGTTCTCTAATTCATGTTACTAGCCTTTTATAGCCTTTGCTACTTAATCTTTTGTTCTTCTTATCCTCGAAACAAAAGACATTTTCCCGCTAAGGTAAATCCAGTCACCTATACACCCGTTCAAATTCCTTTGTAACCCCAGGAATCTGTGGGGGAACCTAGTGCAACCCATGAGGTGGGCGACCTTGCTTGAGATATGCGATATATGCCTCAGTACATGGACTGGTTGGTGGAACTACTTTCCCACCAATATCACCTCAGCCAGTACCACCTCCAAGGGGACAGCAACCCCCATCTGCCTCAACTCATCTTTATGTTAATGTCCAAGCACCCGTCTAGGTCCCAAATAAACCTAGGGAAGTCGTGGTAGTTTCGCTCCATGATTTCCATAAGATGCACCCTTCGACCTTATCCGGTATAGATTTCAGTGTTGATTCAAGTGGGTTTATTGAAGAGTCTCACATGATTTATATGGCATTGGGTTGCACACCAGTGAGACGAGCTTGTCATTTTCTAGCTGAGAGATGTTTCATATGAGTGGTTTACCTCCCATATCGATAGAAGGAGTGATTCGTACCCACAATCTGCTTGGCCAGAGTTCAACAAGGTCTTTCTCGCTCGTTTCTTGCCCAATAGTGTTAGGATGATAGGGCCCAGGAATTTGAGATTTTGGAGCAGACAGAGCAGATGTCTGTTGCTTATTATAATATGCAATTCACAAGACTTTCTTGATATGCTCCTTATTTGATAGGTACAAAGAGGATGAAGGTAGAACGATTCGTCAATGGGCTAAGGGACTATCTGTATAGGTCAATATAGATAACAGATTTGACCACGTATATCGAGGTGTTGGATGTTGCTATGCGGTTGGAATTGAGGGTAAAAGAGAGTTAAGCAAAGAGAGAATCCAAAAAGAAAAGCAAGACAGAGACAATCTGGAGGTTTTCGTCAGATGGGTATAGTAAGATTTGGAGCAAGCCCGCACATCAGAATGTTCCCGTAAAAAGGGATGGGCCTGCAAGTAGGGACCAAGTCAGAAGTCGAGGCAAGACACTGTATCTCAGGCCGTCTTCTCAGCACCACCATTCCAGTTGAGAACTCTTCATGTCAGATATATGGGAAGAGGAATCTGGGATCGTGTAAGAGAGGGGCACGCGGTTGCTTCAGGTGTGGTCAGTCGAACTACCTAGTTAGAGATTGTTCATATCCATCGATCCTCCCTAGTTCTGATCTGGCATTATCAGCAACAGCTTCAGTACGAACCCCTATGAGTCAAAGGTATAGTGACCAGGGTCAAACATTAGTAGGCATGGGTCAGGCCTCAACCGGTAGGGGATAGGCCAGAGCTTATGCACTGACACCTCAAGATGTTCAATCCTCTAATACCATGGTCGCATGTACATTAATTGTCGATTTCTTCCGTGTTAGAGTATTGTTTGATATGAGAGCTACAAACTCCTTCATATCATGGCATTTTGCATCACGGTTAGGCAAGGAAACAGAGACCTTAGGTACGCTCCTTTTGGTAGCCATTCATGTAAGGCACATCATCCTAATAGATCGAGTTATCAATTCATGTTCAATCCTAATGGGTAACGACATATACCCAATCGACCTTATCTTGCTAGATTTTTTTGGATTTCGATGTCATTTTGGGAATGAATTAGCTTTCTATGTGTTACACTTTGGTTGATTGTAGAGAAAAATATTATTACATTTTGTGTACCTAATAGGCCAGTTTATGTTTATCAAGGGAACAAGGGCAAAGTTCTCGATAATCTTATATCTGCGATGCAGACTAGTAAGCTGTTTAGTAAAGGGTGCACGTGTTTTTTAGTTTTCGTGCATGACATTATCGGTAGGCATTGACCAAGTCTTAGTGGTTAGTGATTATCCAAATGTTTTTCCAGATGAACTACATGTAATATATCCAGATAGAGAGATAGAGTTTTGTATCGACCTACTGCCAGAGACTCAACCTATTTCGATTCCTCCGTATCGTATGGCACCATTAGAATTTAAAGAATTGAAGGTGCAAATGTAGGATCTTCTTGACAAGGGCTTCATATGCCCAAACACCTCACATTGGGGAGCTCCGGTGCTATTTACCAAGAAGAAGGATGGGACGGGTACATTGATTACAGACAGCTCAATAAGGTTATGATTCGGAACAAGTACCTTATACCCAGGATCGATGACTTATTTGATCAGCTTCAAGGAGCCCAGTACTTCTCCAAGATAGACCTTAAGTCAGGATATCATCAGCTCAAGATTTGAGACTTAAATATTCTCAAGATTGCTTTTCATATATGTTATAGGCATTATGAATTCTTAGTAATGTCTTTTAGACTCACTAATGTTCTGGCTGCAATCATGGATCTTATGAACAAGGTGTTAAAGTAAATTTTAGATCTCTTTTTCATTATCGTTATTTATGACATCTTGATTTACTCTCCATCGCAGAAGCATATGATAGGCATTTTCACATCATATTGCATATTCTGAGGGATAGAAGCTTTACGCTAAATTCTCCAAGTGTGAATTTTGGCTTTCAGAAGTAATATTCCTAGGTCATGTGGTATCAAGAAGTGGGATCTCAGTCGATCCCAAGAAAGTCAAAGCAGTTCAGAATTGGCCTAGACCTTCTAGTATTACAAAAATAAGATTTTTTTTTTTGGATTAGTAGGGGTGCTATTACAGGTTCATTGAGAACTTCTCCCGATTTCTACGCCATTAACTAGGTTGACCCGTAAGAAAGTCAAAAAATTGTGGTCAGATGCGTGTGATTGATAAGTGCGGTTTATACCCACTTATTCTTGCATTCTTAGTTTATTATGTTGTTAGATTCCGTATCATTTAATGTATTTTGTAGTTTGTTTTATGTTTCATTAGTAGGAAGCATTATGATATGGATCTTGGAGCAATTGTACGTGATTTGGGACACTACAAACGCATCAGAAGAACACGGGAAGAGCGGAAAATATAGAAAACAACATACCAGAAATTATGTCCGGCGTTGCGACACCTCTTCAGCATGAGACCATAGTGAATTCCCGTGAGTTGGGCATCGAAACGCCTATTTCCGACGTCACGACGTTGTGACAGACTCCCATAATCTTCAGAAATTATTATTTTACATGCACAATGACTCCAATACTTTCCTATAAATATAGAGGCTTGTCCAAAACCCTAAAGAGAAGGCTAATACAGAATTCAAGACTCAAAACACATATTTTTAGAGAGATCCAAAGAGAAAGATTGAAGAGCGACAAGAGGAGACGAAGGTGGTGACTTCCGAAGACGAAGGGATTCGATTCAGGTTTATTTTTCTAGTTTATTTTTTTAACTCTAATGATTTCTATTAGATTCATGACCATGCTTTCATTGTTTTTATCTTTAGTCATTAACTAACTCCATTATTCTAGAGGATGATATAACCTATGCTTGAACATATGTTGTTAATTGCCAATTGATTGTTATAAAGTTTTGATTTTTTTTATTTATATTCTCTTGTGTTTAATGCTTCTAGTTTGTTGGCCACAAATTAATATAATGAATGTTTAGAATCTATCGCTCGAGAGAGCGATTTTGAATAGGATTTAGAGAATATAACCTAGGAGATTTGTAGAGTTCGAGAGAATCTATAATCCATTTGAATTCGTTAACAAAGAATCACAAAGCATAATGAGTTGTTAATTATTAGATTTTTATAGGGATATCGAAGTCTATAATTAATAATCTTTTCACTATTTCTTGGGAGAGAGAGTGAAATAATTTAATATTCTTGACTTATAAACAATGCAACTGAATAAGGATTTATTGGCATGACAATACATAGAGGAGAGATAGGTGAAATCAGACCCTAGAATCTCTCGTATCTTGGTCTTCTCCTAATTTATCAATTTAATATCTTATTTATTTATCTTTTAGTTTTAATTTAGAGTATATTAAATGCTTTCTAAATAAAGTTAAGTTTATCAATTATAGTACTTTGTGAGAATTTGATTACAATCCCTGTGGATTCGACACTCTACTTATCATTTACGAAAACTTGACACCGTATATTTGCGGTGTGATATAAAATATCACAAGTTTTTGGCGTCGTTGTCGGGGATTGTTAATTTAATTCACATTAATACTATTACCAAATAACCTTAGCTTTAATTTAGATTTTTATTTTTACTTTTTATTACTGTTTTTATTGTTATTTTTATTTTTATTTTGGTACTTTTCTTGTCTTGCTGTGCTTCAGTGAATGCGAAGATCCACAAGTCTTGACTCGCTTCTCTTTGATTCTGAAATAGAAAGAACAACTAGGAGAATAAGGAAAGAACGAAAAATTGAAATGAAGCAATGACATCTGAGAATATAGAGAACAACCCACGCCAGGTGGCAATCCGGGATCATATTAAACCAGTCATTGACAAAAACTATTCTTAGATTGCGCACCTATCAATCAATACCAATAACTTTGAGCTTAAACCTACATTGATCAACATGGTGCAAAAGAACCAGTTTGGGGATTCAGCTGTAGAGGATCCCAACGTGCATTTAAGGATGTTCTTGGAGATGGCGGATACCATAAAGATGAATGGCTTGACAAAAGAGACCATTAGGCTACGCTTGTTCCCATTCTCTTTAAGAGACAAATCAAGGGGTTGGATGCAATCTATTCCGACGAGGAGCATCATGACATGGCAGGATATGGCTACAACATTTTTGGCGAGGTTCTTTCCACCAGCTAAATCAGCCCAACTGAGAACAGAAATTAGCATATTTAGGCAGTTGCAGACTGAGAATCTGTATGAGGCCTGAGAGCGATTTAAGGGTCTACTTAGGAGATGCCCACAGCATAATTTTAAAGATTGGGTTCAGATTCAGTTATTCTACAATGAGTTGAATTGTCCAAACAGGACCATGGTCAATGCAGCTACTGTAGGAATTTTTTTCAAGAATCTGTTAAAGATGCATATGCTCTGCTGGAGGAGATGGCCATTAATAATTTCCAATGGCCGAGTGAACGATCAACTGTAACTAAAGTGGCTGGTATATGTAAGATGGATCATATTATTGCACTTACAGCTCAAGTGTCATCCCTCACGACCTATCTAGCAACATTGACCAATCAATAGGGCTAACCATCTACTGAAGCTTATGTTGCTAATAGAATGATCTTACCTGACGGAGGATATGAGCAAGTCCAATATGTGAACAATCAGAACTTCAACAAAATAGAGGCAATCATATGCCTAACTATTACCATCCGAAATTGTCATATGCCAATACAGAGAATGTCTTGCAAACTCATTCTGGCTTCAACAATCAAAGATCAGAGCAGAAACCTTCCTTAGAAGATGTTATGAACATATTTGTTTTTAAAACATCAAATAGGTTTGAGAATAATGAGTCGAGGTTGAATAATATTGAAAAGCATAAGGACAATATAGGGCAATGATGAAGTCCTTAGAAGTGCAAATTGGGCAGATTGCTTCTTTCATGGCCAATCAACAGAAATTGATGTTTCCTGGTAATACTGAAGTCAATTCTAAGGAGCAGTGCCAAGCCATAACCCTCAGGAGCGGAAAAGAGACTAAAGATACCTCTCAGGACCAAGATAGTCAATGCGAAGAAGCAGCAATTCAAAAAGAAACAATGATGAAAGAATAGAACAATGAAGTAGTTCCTCCATATAAGCCACCACGCATCCCGAAGAAACCTTTGCCATACCCTCAGCGCTCTCAAAAAAAGAAATTGGATGCCAAGTGTGGGGACACAGAAACTGGACGACGCATGCTGTTCCGGGCTCGCGGCCCGATTGGGAGTACGGAGTAGCCCGCGGGGGACTAAACCGGAGAATAATGGAGTCGCCACCCGATGTGAACCGGGACAAAGATTTAAGGACGCATTCACCCCTCACAAGGGAAGACCTCAAACCGTTGGGTTCAGAATGGTCCCTTACTTATGCCACTTGTAATAAAATGATTTGTGCAATAATCTTACCAAGCCTAAGCAACATATTTCCAAGGATAATTTACTCCTAAGTTTGCATGCATAGGTACAAAGCTCATATCTAAGTTTACATATAAGACATTTTCATATTTGCATACAACCTATTTGCATATAATCTATGTCTGAATTCATGCATAAAGATAAATTGACATACGGAAAGCATAAAATTTTAACATTGGTAGACACAGAAGCGCAAACAAATAACATTCTTACAAACATTCATATTAAGGAAAGACAATTAAACGCATAATGGAAATAGATAACTAAAGAGGTAATACAAATGCATAAGGTAAAAAGAGACAACTATACGCTAAAATAGACATGTCGTGATGTGATGTAGAAAAGATATCTAGAATCGAAACACACTTGCGTGGGCCTTTTTCCAAGTGGTACGTGAAATTGTATCCCGAGTACAGATCATACTACCGTCCATTCGGAATCGGCTATGAAATTTATGTTCGGGGTTTCCATCCTATATACCACGAGAAATAATGCCCAAATGCTATCATGACATGGGTACACCAATGATAATAGATCGAGCCAAGACAAGGATAGATGATGCAATCAATAGATGAAAGACGCGGCAAATATCATGGTAAAGGTAGCCTTTTAGGCTTTTCTTCCCCCAAATGGAGAACCTTTTAGTCCAACACCATAAGCCAATTGCGCTTTTCATTACAATGCGTACAAAGATAAAGACAACAATATCAGACTTCATATACTCGATTGAACACATCTTACATTCAACCGAATATACATTAACCGGTGCGGCAAAGCATCGTGGTAAAGGATTTTAACCCCTCAGAATAGGGGACCTTTAATCCAACTTACTAAGCCCAAGCGCTCGATCACATCATGCATATAAAAAATAAAGACAACAATATCAGACTTCGTATACCCGATTGAACACATCTTACATTAAACCGAATATACATCAACCGGCGCGGCAAAGCATCGTGGTAAATGGTTTTAACCCCTCAAAATATGGGACCTTTAATCCAACTAACTAAACAAATGCGCTCGATCATATAATGCATATAAAAAATAAAGACAATAATATCGGACTTCGTATACCCAATTGAAGACATCTTACATTCAACCGAATATACATCAACTGGCACGGAAAAGCATCGTGGTAAAGGGTTTTAACCACTCAAAATAAGGGACCTTTAATCCAACTTACTAAACCCATGCGCTCGATCACATAATGCAAATAAAAAATAAGACAATAATATCGGACTTCGTATACCCGATTGAACACATCTTACATTCAACCGAATATACATCAACCGCGCGGCAAAGCATCGTGGTAAAGGATTTTAACCCCTCAAAATATGGGACCTTTAATCCAACTTACTAACCCATGCGCTCGATCACATAATGCATATAAAAAATAAAGACAACAATATCAGACTTCGTATACCCAATTGAACACATCTCACATTCAACCGAATATACATCAACCGGCGCGGCAAAGCATCGTGGTAAAGGATTTTAACCCCTCAAAATAGGGGACCTTTAATCCAACTTACTAAGCCCATGCGCTCGATCACATCATTACATAAACAAATAACATGCGGAAATCAAGTAGCGAATAATAAACAAATCAAAACAACATAAAATGAAATATGCACCGTTTAATCAAGTGGTACATGGAGTTGTATCCCGAGTACAGATCATACTACCGTCCATTCGAAATCGGCTATGAAATTTATGTCCGAGTTTCCATCCTATATACCACGAGAGGCGACACATTTTTCATTTTATCCAAGGGACACAATCATGCATTATTCCACAATACATACATTTTTCATTTATTCAAAGGGCCACAATCATGCATCAATAGACGACTCTCATGCGATGAAAGTAAATAAAACAATTAAAAGATAGATGAAAATAAATAGAAAAAGTACCCTCAGGTCTAACCTTTTATATCGATTTTCGGAAGCGCGTTCCAAGTTCGTCTGAAGGGCTAATACTCTGAAACTCTTCTGGTTCACTGGTTCAATGTTTTTTTGCTCACTGTTTCGCTGCTTTAGCCGCTATTTTCACTCCGTTTTGCTGCTGTTTTTACGGTGTTTTCCTGTTGTATTTTGGTCACTGCTCTTGGTGTTTTAGGCTACTATTTTTGGTGTTTCGGGGACTGTTTTGGCGATTTTTTTGGGGTTGTTTGCTCACTCTTTTAGGGTGGTTTTTGGGGACTATTTCAGGGTAGTTTATGGGCTGTTTTGTGGAGTTTTCTCTCGGCAATAGATGGGCTGTGGTTTGGTCCATGTGAAGTGAGTGTGAGGCAGTGGCGTGTAAGGTATGTGTTTATTGCAACGTGAGGCAGGGGCCTGTTGGCTTTGTGGTGAGGATTTGTTGCGTTGAAGGCTGGCCGAGAGGGCAGGTCAGTGATAAAAGGGTAATGTGCGTGCGTGAGTGGGCTACTTTGAGTGATGAGGTCGTGGTGTTGGACGTGCCAAGTGAGGCGTGTATATGTGTTTTGTGAGTGCGTTAGTGGGGTGCAACGTGAGGTTTAGGTGGCTGTTAAGGGTTTGTTTATTTTTTTTGTGTTTGGTGAATGAGAGAAAGAAAGATGAGCGAGAGAGAGAGGTGTGCGGTTCTTAGGATTTATTTTTGTTGTGGTTTTGCCGTGAGTGAGAGCTGGAGGAATGTCTTGGTTTTGGGTTTCTTATATAGACAAAGGCTAGGCTTGACAAGGAAAGGGATTTGGCTAATTAAAAAGGGATATGATTTAGTGTCATGTAAGGAAAACCTAAGATTGATTGGAGACAAGATTGGTTCAAATTAGGAAGCTAATATATTTGATTTGTATTGATTAGGCATGCAATTTCTTTAATTTGTGTAAGTACTTTTATTATTTTGGTAGGTGATTATATAGATTCTATTTGTTTTATTTAATTACACATGTGTTAAATATATATTTAATTAATTTGGATGTGTCTTAAGTGGGCTTGGGCGTGTGGGCCAAGGCTTGGGCGTGTGGTCTTTGGTTAATGGGTTTGGTTGGCTTTTGATGGTGGGCTTGGTGTGTGTGTGGGCTAGATGTGGGGTTGGGCCAAGGTTAAGTGTTAGCGGGTTTTTTAGGCTAAAGGTGCTTCAAAACGGAGGTCCACGAGTGAGCCCGAAGCTAAACAAGCGAGTCAAATTCGACAAAGTACTGATTTCCATCTTTTCCCTTCCGACGTCCATTTCCCGCGGCTTCCGGAGTGTCGTACCCAGCAAAACTGATTCTGTATCTCCATACCCGGAGTGCCGTACCCGGTAAAACTGATCTGATGTTAATGTGGGCCTCACGCCCAGAGTACCATACCCGGCTAGACTGATGCTGATGAGGATGTGGGCCTCGCCCCCAAAGTGCCATACCCGGCCAGACTGATGTTGATAAGGATGTGGGCCTCACCCCCAGAGTGCCATACTCGGCCAGACTGATACTGTTAATGATATGGGCCTCGCCCCCAGACTGATACTGATATGGGCCTCGCCCCTAGACTGATACTGATATGGGCCTCGCCCCTATGCTGATACTGATGTTGACGCAGGCCTCGGCTTTGGGACTCATCCCTGAAACTGATGCTGATGTGGGCCTCGACCTTGGGACTCATCTCCAAAAAATGATACTGATGTAGATGTGGGCCTTGCCCCTAGGCTAATACTGATATGGGCCTCACCCCTAGACTGATACCGATATGGGCCTCGCCCTCATGCTGATACTGATGTTGACGTAGGCCTCGGCCCTAGGACTCATCCCTGAAACTGATGTTGATGTGGGCCTCGACCCTGTGACTCATCTCCAAAAACTGATACTGATGTAGATGTGGGCCTCGCCCCTAACCGGTACTGATATGGGCCTCGCCCGCAGACTGATACAGATGTGGGCCACGCCCCATACTGATACTGATATGGGTCTCGCCCCCAGACTGATACTGATATGGGCCTCAACCCTGTGATTCATTCTTGCTGACACTGTACTGTTGCTGCTTCCGGTTGGCTTGCATTTGACGCTTTCTCTTTTTCTTCTTTGAAACCTTTGAATACAAAACAAAACAAACACAAAAAAGAATGCAAAATGTGTTACGTGTATGCATGTATGCATGAATGAGTTTCATATCCCGTTGGGTTAGGTCATCCACCAATTCCCCTGGTGACTGCTCGATTTTCTCTTCCTCTGGAAAAGTACTGCTTCAATCTATCCACATTGATCGGCTCGGTGAACTCATTTCCTTCCAAGTCCGATAGCCTCACTGCCCCATTTCCCATTACTGAACGGTTATTCTGTCGTTTCTGCTTGCTTCTTTTGGGAATCCCCCGTTTTCTGAGTGTTGCTGAATATCATGGTATCAGGGTTGAATGCTTTTGTCAAACATACTCATGTCATGCAGGTTGAAAGGAAATGACTCAGGCAAGTAGGCGAAATGGATGTCTTTATTATTATTCAGGAAAAGGTTCAAACAAGTAGACGAAGTTGATGTCTTTATTAAAAATGCAGAAAATAAACCAGAAAGAGCAGTTTCATTGCCTTCTTCCTCGGCCTACAGTTCCTTACTACTGTTATCCTTTATCTCAATACAAGAAGCCTGGTGATTGAGAGTTTGGAGGACAAAGGTTTCGGGTAGGCCGGAGTTGATCATGTAAGTCGGTGGGGGAACAGAGTGATAATCTGGCAGAGGGTTGATGTGTGTACTAGGCTGTTCTTTTTCAGGATCGGGTATTTTTTAGGCATCAATGAGGTCCTAAATTTCATACCGGAGGTGGGAATAGCTGTCAGTATCATGGCCGTGTGGCTGGTGGATGTGACAGTAGCGGTCTATTTTTAGATGTGGTGATGGGGGATTTGGAAGTGGTTTAGGCTCCAAAGGTTTTAAGAATCCTTGCCTTGTCAACTTCTCAAGTACCTTGGACAAAGGTCTTCCCAAGTTGGAGAAACGTCGGTTCTTGATGGCAGCAACCTCGGCAGCAACGGGTTTGGTCTCAGAATGTCCCCTAAAAGTCCTCCTATTTTGGCCATAGAACTTCCGGTTCTCGGCTTCATCTTCTTCAATGTCCATGACAGTGTCCCTCAGCTGTCAGAAATCCGCAATCATTGAAGTCATCCTCCTCAACTTGCCATAGATCGAGGGCTTAGTGCCCTTGATGATCATTTTAATCTGGTCCTTCTCAGAGGGTCGAGTCTGCATCTTCAGAAGCTGGCTTCTCCAGCGGTCTACATACTCCTTGAAGCTTTCTTCCGGCTTCTGCTTAGTGTTCTCCAAATCACGGAGTGACAAATCAATCTCCAAGTCTGTAACATAATGTTTCAGGAATGCATCTGCTAATTCCCTCTAATCCTTTTTAACCTTTCTTTCAAGGCTATGGTACCACACTACGGGTGCCCACTCAAGTGACATCCCAAACATCTTCTGAGCTTGGCGCTGTGTCAAGCCCACTGAACTCATAACTGACACATATTGTCGGAGGTGGACCCTCGGATCCCCATTCCCGTTGAACTTGGCCTTATCCGGCATCTTGAACTGAGCAGGGAATTGTTCCTCAAAGGTCATCGCCTCATAGTCTAGTAATTCTTCGTCCTTACCCTTCATCTTACGGGTAACTGACTCAACCTGATCCCGAAGCTTCTGAAATTCTACCTGAGACCCCATCACTCTGCCTGTTGCATACTCTGCCATGTCGTCATCAAAAGCGGTGATATCATCCCCCAACCCATTCTGAGGCTCCTCGCGCCTCACATTCTCAGAATTTCCCCCAGCACGGGGTATAACCATATTTGCCATGGCGGTAGTCAAGGCTTGCAACTGTTCGGTAATCTTGCCGAAACCATTTTCCAACTGATCTATCCGAGATACCTCGTTATCAGACGTACTCATATATGTTACCGGTCTTTTGGTGAGTCTTCCCTCTTCCCTAACCCAACGGGATTCTATGATATCTTTTATGGACATAGAGGGTGTTAACAGGATATATGTATGCATGAGATGAATGAGATGCATGTGTTACAAAGAATATATCAATTCATTAAAATTTTCACATAAATCGGCCCATCATCATTTTAGAAGTTTTTGGGCTAACTATCATAGGAGTGAACTCGTCCCAGTTTAAATGGCCCAAAAGTTCACATCTCATGGCAAAAAGTCCAACTGTATCCAAATGATAATGTTCCTAAACACAAACATATAATGGCCCATTGGCGTTTTAGAATCTTTTGGCCCAATCATCATAAGATATGTTCTTGCCCCAGTTTAAATGGCCCAACAAGCTCATACCTCATGACAAAAGGTCCGAATGGATCCAAATGACAATGTTCCCAAACACAAGCATATAATAGATAATCCAGTCATAAAGCAATAATTTCTACAGAGCAGCCCATCAATATTTTAGAAGCTTTTGGCCCAATTGTCATAGGATACGAACTCATCCCAGTTTAAATGGCCCAACAAGTTCGTATTTCTGACAAGAAGTCCAACTGCATCCAAATGAGGATGGCCCAGAAGCACAAGAAAATAGTTGCTATAGGTCATACAACTCCGGTCTACGTATGGGTTCGCAAGAGTGTAGACAAAGGCTCTCACTGACGAAGGATTGCCCACAACTAGGTCTTCCCACTCAAGGGTTCGAGCGACCAAGTGAGCGCACCTTTTTTATACTCTAAGGTACGTGCCAACGAGCTATGGTGTGTGACTGACTGTCAAATAGACTTCCCGTTGTAGATTCCCCATAGGGAGGGTGGAGCGAGGCTCACTTAAGTACCCAAGCCTCTTAGGCTCTTATCGCTTGGTTTCAGGAATAAACAACGAGTCCTCCAAATTAGTCCATCACTGTAGGCTACGAGTAGATGATTATCTAGGTGCCTTCACAGCTTTTCCTTCTAGAAAGGTAGTGAGTGAAGGAAGACACCAAACCATTACCTAGCCTCAAAATGCCTTTGATTAAACCCATTTTAACCCACGGTAGACACGGTCAATTAAAGCATAAATCATAATATTACAAGACATTATTTCGAGGCCGATTCTCTATCCCCAGTGGAGTCGGCAGACTGTGGGGACACAGAAACTGGGCGACGCATGCTGTTCCGGGCTCGCGGCCCGATTGGGAGTACGGAGTAGCCCGCAGGGGACTAAACCGGAAAATAATGGAGTCGCCACCGGTGTGAATCGGGATAAAGATTTAAGGCCGCACTCACCCCTCGCAAGGGAAGACCTCAAACCGTTGGGTTCGGAATGGTCCCTTACTTATGCCACTTGTAATAAAATGATTTGTGCAATAATCTTAACAAGCCTAAGCAACATATTTCCAAGGATAATTTACTCCTAAGTTTGCATGCATAGGTACAAAGCTCATATCTAAGTTTACATATAACATATTTTAATCTATGTCCGAATTCATGCATAAAGATAAATTGACATACGGAAAGCATGCAATTTCACATTGGTAGACACAGAAGCGCAAACAAATAACATTCTTACAAGCATGCATATTAAGGAAAGAAAATTAAGCGCATAATGGAAATAGATAACTAAAGAGGTAATACAAATGCATAAGGTAAAAAGAGACAACTATACGCTAAAATAGACATGTCGTGATGTGATGCAGAAAAGATATCTAGAATTGACACACACGTGCGTGGGCCTTTTTCCAAGTGGTACGTGGAATTGTATCCCGAGTACAGATCATACTACCGTCCATTCGGAATCGGCTATGAAATTTATGTCCGGGTTTCCATCCTATATACCACGAGAAATAATGCCCAAATGCTATCATGACATGGGTACACCAATGATAATAGATCGAGCCAAGACAAGGATAGATGATGCAATCAATAGATGAAAGACGCGGCAAATATCGTGGTAAAGGTAGCCTTTTAGGCTTTTCTTCCCCCAAATGGAGAACCTTTTAGTCCAACACCATAAGCCCATTGCGCTTTTCATTACAATGCGTACAAAGATAAAGACAACAATATCGGACTTCGTATACTCGATTGAACATATCTTACATTCAACCGAATATACATTAACCGGCGCAGCAAAGCATCGTGATAAAGGATTTTAACCCCTCAGAATAGGGGACCTTTAATCCAACTTACTAAGCCCATGCGTTCAATCACATCATGCATATAAAAAATAAAGACAACAATATCGGACTTCGTATACCCGATTGAACACATCTTACATTCAACCGAATAAACATCAACCGACGCGGCAAAGCATCGTGGTAAAGGGTTTTAACCCCTCAAAATAGGGGACCTTTAATCCAACTTACTAAACCAATGCGCTCGATCACATAATGCATATAAAAAATAAAGACAATAATATCGGACTTCGTATACCTGATTGAACACATCTTACATTCAACCGAATATACATCAACCGGCGCGGCAAAGCATCGTGGTAAACGATTTTAACCCCTAAAAATAGGGGACCTTTAATCCAACTTACTAAACCCATGAGCTCGATCACATAATGCATATAAAAAATAAAGACAATAATATCAGACTTCGTATACCTGATTGAACACATCTTACATTCAACCGAATATACATCAACCGGCGCGGCAAAGCATCGTGGTAAGGGATTTTAACCCCTCAAAATAGGGGACCTTTAATCCAACTTACTAACCCATGCGCTCGATCACATAATGCATATAAAAAATAAAGACAACAATATCAGACTTCGTATATCTGATTGAACACATATCACATTCAACCGAATATACATCAACCGGCGCGGCAAAGCATCATGGTAAAGGATTTTAACCCCTCAAAATAGGGGACCTTTAATCCAACTTACTAAGCTCATACGCTCAATCACATCATTACATAAACAAATAACATGCGGAAATCAAGTAGCGAATAATAAACAAATCAAAACAACATAAAATGAAATATGCGCCGTTTACTCAAGTGGTACGTGGAGTTGTATCCTGAGTACAGATCATACTACCATCCATTCGGAATCGGCTATGAAATTTATGTCCGGGTTTCCATCCTATATACCACGAGAGGCGACACATTTTTCATTTTATCCAAGGGCCACAATCATGCATTATTCCATAATACATATATTTTTCATTTATTCAAGGGCCACAATCATGCATCAATAGACGACTCTCATGCGATGAAAATAAATAAAACAATTAAAAGATAGATGAAAATAAATAGAAAAAGTACCCTCAGGTCTAACCTTTTATATCGATTTTCGGAAGCGCGTTCCAAGTCCGTCGGAAGGGCTAATACTCTGCAACTCTTCCGGTTCACTGGTTCAAGGTTTTTTTGCTACTGTTTCGCTGCTTTAGCCGCTGTTTTCACTCCGTTTTGCTCCTGTTTTTGCGGTGTTTTCCTTTTGTATTTTGGTCACTGCTCTTGGTGTTTTAGGCTACTATTTTGGGTGTTTCGGGGACTGTTTTGGTAATTTTTTGGGGTTGTTTGCTCACTGTTTTAGGGTGGTTTTTGGGGACTATTTCAGGGTAGTTTAGGGGCTGTTTTGTGGAGGTTTCTCTCGGCAATGGATGGGCTGTGGTTTGGTCCATGTGAAGTGAGTGTGAAGCAGTGGCGTGTAAGGTATGTGTTTATTGCAACGTGAGGCAGGGGGCTGTTGGCTTTGTGGTGAGTATTTGTTGCGTTGAAGGCTGACCGACAGGGCAGGTCAGTGATAAAAGGGCAATGTACGTGCGTGAGTGGGCTACTTTGAGTGATGAGGTCGTGGTGTTGGACGTGCCAAGTGAGGCGTGTATGTGTGTTTTGTGAGTGCGTGAGTGGGGTGCAACGTGAGGGTTAGGTGGCTGTTAAGGGTTTGTTTATTTGTTTTGTGTTTGGTGAATGAGAGAAAGAAAGATGAGCGAGAGAGAGAGGTGTGCGGTTCTTAGGATTTATTTTTGTTGTGGTTTTGCCGTAAGTGAGAGCCGGGGGAATGTCTTGGTTTTGGGTTTCTTATATAGACAAAAGCTAGGCTTGACAAGGAAAGGGATTTGGCTAATTAAAAAGGGATATGATTTAGTGTCATGTAAGGAAAACCTAAGATTGATTGGAGACAAGATTGGTTCAAATTAGGAAGCTAATATATTTGATTTGTATTGATTAGGCAAGCAATTTCTTTAATTTGTGTAAGTATTTTTATTATTTTGGTAGGTGATTATATAGATTTTATTTGTTTTATTTAATTACACATGTGTTAAATATATATTTAATTAATTTGGATGTGTCTTAAGTGGGCTTGGGCGTGTGGGCCAAGGCTTGGGCGTGTGGTCTTTGGTTGGTGGGTTTGGTTGGCTTTTGATGGTGGGCTTGGTGTGTGTGTGGGCTAGATGTGGGGTTGGGCCAAGGTTAAGTGTTTGCGGGTTTTTTAGGCTAAATGTGCTTCAAAACGGAGGTCCACCAGTGAGCCCGAAGCTAAACAAGCGAGTCAAATTTGACAAAGTACTGGTTAGTCAAATTTTTTTTTTTATTTTTTTTGTCCTTGATAGTAAAACATAAGTCCAAATGATGAATTTGGTTTCTTTAAATGAAATCTTAGAAATGATAAGTTCCCAATTGATTTTTATCTGATGCCTTGAGTAGGTGATCTAAGTTAGACTCGTAAGCACTTAACAATAGGTTTTTAGCAGTAAGAACATAAGTAATTGACAAAGTGACTAATTGAAGAAATTGTTTGCTGATGAATGATCGTTTGCTTAGATGTCTATCTTGAATTGCTAGTGTTATGAAGTATCATATGGTTAGAAAAATTTAAAATAATAATAAATAAATAAATTTTGATTGAAAAAGAATGAAAGTAAGAGAAAAAAATGAAAAATAAATTAAAACACCTATAATCGATAAGCGTGAACCTACCTATGGGCGAGTGTTAGGACCACCATGAGGAGAAATTCTACCTTAAAGGGTAGTTGTGTTGAGAAAAAAAGGAAAAAAAAAACAGAGAAAAAGATGACAAAAAAATCATATCATATTGAGCAAAGAAAGACATACATAGAGATTGCTTGTCGCTATTGCTTGTAGGTAATTTCAGTTGGTATCAGAGCGAGGTTTTCACTACAAGACTTAACCGTCCGAGAATAGATCATGGCTTCTACAAGCAACTCGTCAAATCTTGTCGAGGGATTTTCAACGACTAGACCTCCGTTTTACACCGGAACGGACTACAATTATTGGAAAATGAGGATGTTGAATTATCTCATTGCCGTTGATCCGCAATCCTATTTGGTGATTACACGGGGTGCAAAAGTACCAATGAAGAAGAATAGCAATGGGGTTGATATTCCAAAACCGAGCTTAGAATGAGATAGTGAGGATGTAAAACTAGCCTCACAAAATGCTAAGGCACTCAACCAACTTCTATGTGCCATTGATCGGGAACAAATAAACAAACTTCCGGAGTGTGGAAATGCTTATGATTTGTGGAAGTCTTTGGAAATGGTCAATGAGGGCACAAGCCAAGTGAAGGAATCGAAGATCAACCGGTTCATGTGCGAATTGGATAATTTCAAGATGGAATCCGGGGAAGAAATTGATCACATGATTTCAAGGTTTACGGTTATCATCAATCATTTGGGCGCATTGGGAAAAGTCATCGGGACATCGGATCAAGTGAAGAAAATCTTAAGATCACTCCCGAAAGAATTTAGAAGCTACACCTCCTCCATTAGAGAAGCAAACGACATAAATATTTTAAAGATGGATGATTTAGTCGGAAAATTGTTTGAGTATGAAATGGAGATCAAGATGGATAAAAAAGAGGAAGATGAGAAAATGACAAGAAAGTCATTGGCCTTAAAAGCAAGAAAAAGAGACGACTCAAGCTCAAGTGATAGTGACAGTGATGATGAGTTGGCAATCATCACCAATAAAGTAAAGAAGCTCCTCAAATCCGCAAAGCTTAAAGGAAAATCAAAGACGAATGAAAAGAAAGAAGAAAAATGGCCGCGGAAGAACAAGAAAATTGTGTATTATGAATGCAACAAACCGGGTCATATAGCCACCGATTGCCCATTGAGAATAATGAAAGGAAAATCAAAGAAAAAGGCAATGAAAGCTACTTCAACTTGGAGCGATAGCGATTCAAGCTCATCCGAGGAGGAAGAGGTCGAAGTCAAAGATAAATCAATAGCATTTATGGCCATCGAGGATGGGGATTTCCATTTTGAAAGCGAATAAGAAGAGGTACACAATTCTCAAGACTATAATGATCTACTTAATGCTTTTAATAGTTTAACAGAATTGTGTGATGTGCTTAAAAAGAAATTAAAATTGGTCAAAAATGAGCATGCTACACTTAAAATTGAACATGCAACTAGTATGGATAAAATTCATGTTTTAGATAATGATATGATATGCTTAAAGGCTAAACATGAAAAAGAAATTGCATGCTTAAATGATGAAAATGCATGTTTAAATTGAAAAAGCTAGAACTTGAAAATGTCATATCAAATATGCCATCTAGTTCTAAAACATGTGATTGCGAATCGATTTTAAATGAAAATATTTTGTTAAACACAAAGGTTATTGATTTGTAAAACATACTTAGCAAATTCACTTTGGGACATAAAAATTTTAATATGCTTATTGGATCCCAAAAATGTGCATTTAAAAGAGAAGAATTGGGATATAGGCCTTACATTAAACGAAAATTTTTGAAGAATTATTTTGTTAAGGCATCTGATTCTCATGTTGAGAATGTTAAAAATGAAAATATCACATGTCTTGTATGTAATGAAAAGGGACATAAAATTTTTGAATGCATGAACAAAAATGTAATTAAGAATGCATGGATTCCTCAAGGAATCAAAACTAACCCCAATGGACCCAAGAAAGTTTGGGTACTAAAGTGCAATTGATAAATTTGTAGGGGGAGCTTTGGGAATGGATCTTTAAAGAGAATTGCCAAATCGATCCCAATGGCTCAAAGAAATGAGGAATCGCAACGGTAATAGGTAAAATATGTATTCACGGAAACATTGGTACCGTTTCCTCTTTGTGTATGTATGCATATTTTAAATTGGTTTATATTTTTTTAAGCATACAAAGTGATTAGGCAATGTATTTAACTTCCTATTGGTATCAATTGTTCATATGATATCATTAAATGCCTTAATCATAAAGTTAAACCCTTTTCCATATCAATTGGTATCACATTGTATTTATTGAGTTAAATTACATGTATGTGATTACTTATTTGATTTACATTGAAAATGATATTGTCATGTATTATATTGTATGAAAATGAAATGCATGTATATTGACATAAGTTTCCATTGATATAATGAAAAGTATGGATTTTGATTGTTTATTAATTGGTATCATATTTATAAGAAGACAATCATTAAAATGCATTGAATTGAATTCATTGATTTTAGTTGGAATCATGATATGTAATGACTTATTTTATTTGATATCACAATTTGGAAAAATCATGCTTAAAATGATATAATTGGAAACATTGATATAAAATATTAATTGGTATCATTGGCACATATTTTTTTTAAAATTGCATTATACATGATTTCTTTTTAAATCTTATGGCAAAAAGGGGGAAATGCCAAATGTGCATTTTTTAAATTTTTTTTGTATCATTATTTAATGCACATATTTATTTGATATCTCATTTAAATTAATATTTTACTTCTCCACTTTTTGATTATGTCAAAGGGGGAGAAATCATTAGAATGAGATTAAAACTTATTTTACCCTCACCCTTGGTTTAAGGGGGAGTAATAGTACTAATGTGTTTGTCAAGTTTTGATAGAGCTTTTTGAAGACAATCACACATTGAGGGGGAGCTTATATTGAGGGGGAGCAAAATTGTCAAATTTGGACTCCAACAAGCTCACAAGTATTAACAAGTTTTAAGGGGTTGCCATCATCAAAAATGGGGAGATTGTTGGCGACTCGGTCGCATAAATGGATTTTGATGACGTCAACGCGAAAGAAGACTTCGACTTACAAACACGAAGCAATACAAAAAGTGTCGAAGCATATGGGGTGAAGAGCGAGAATGTGAAGACTTGCGGTAAATTGAAGAATATATTGCGAAACTTAGCTTAGGATTTAATTTGTAATGTGAATTGTAATATTCGAGTGCCTAAACTCATAAGATTGCATGCACAATCACTTAGATGCATTAGGATTATGACAAAATGCCTTAAAACCTTCATTACTCTGCATTTTGGTCTGAGACCGGCATACCGGTGTCATTCCGGTCTCCATTCCGGTCTAGCTCTTCATGGTGCATAGTTACTGAAACTAGGGAGATCCATACCTATCTCCATTCCGGTCTAGCTCTTCATTTTGCACACATTCTGGAACCGTGCCAAACCATATCGGTCTAACGTATACTTGCCCAACGGTAATATAGCCGTTAGTATCCGTTGGAACCCCAGACCAGCATACCGGTGACCAGACCGGTCTCAGCATCTATTGGGGAATGCTTTGCATTTTATTATAAATAGAACCCCAACTCATTTGTGCTTGGCTAGAGACTTAGAAAACCTTCATACATATTCTACCAAGGCAAATACAAGAGTGTCTTAAACCTTCATATACTTAAACACTCATACAAGCTCACACACACAACACCTTCATACATTTAGTAGTGAGCTTAGAACACTTGTGTTTGTAACTCACACAATCTTCTTATTATTTGTGAGTGCCCAAGTGTGTTTCAAACCTTCTTAAACTAAAACACTTGTGGTTGTGAAATCCCATTAGTTTGGTTAGTTGTAAAGGTTTGTGAGTGAGTCTACGAACAAAACTCAAAATTGTAAAAGGTTCGGAGTGCGCCTTTGCGGAAAACTCTTGGTTGCGGGTGAACCACGGAAACTCGATTTTAGTGGAAATCTTCAAGCGAGGCTTGGGGGAGTGGACGTAGGCACGTTTGGCCGAACCACTATAAATCGCGGTGTCGTATTTCTCTTTCCCTATACTTTTACTATTTGCAAGTTTATTTACATTTACATTTATTGATTAGAGAACTTGCATATAGGTTATTAATCGAAATAGAGAAAATCGACCTAAGAGCCTATTTGGTAATAAGAGCTTAAAATCGGCAAAGATTTTATAATTCCGCATTTATAGCGATAACCCAATTCACCCCCCTCTTGGGTATAGAGATTGTTTGTCGCTATTGCTTGTAGGTAATTTCAATACTCTGTCATCTGGTGAAGCTTTACTGTTATAGCACTAGAAGTCTTAGTGCAGTGTGTCACGACCTCAGTTTAAGGTTAGCAATATTCGCATCAATTTTCTGTGACTACATTCATTTTCACAAACAATGGAGAGGCATCACAGATTATTTTTGCACATTTTCGGCAAAGCCACATTTGCCGCTACCCGCTAGCACGTTTTGTCGCTTTGTAAAAGAGCTCATGTTTCGAGACACCAGATCAAGCTCGCTTGAGGTCAGAAGTAACTCTCATAGGCACATGTATTGGGAGATTTCCTCTGTGGAGTCTGATTTTGAAGTTTGCCGGGAGATTCTTGCAGTGTGCCCACTTTTGGCGTTAACCGTGCACTTTGCCGCAAAAAGTGGGGGTGTTGTAGAAAGCCAATAGGATGAGCTCGTCCTGGGACGCAATTGAAACTCAAAGTCACTTATATTATGACTTATTGACTCGCTGAAAGAGTTCCTGGAAACTCCTTGTAATTTAGATTTTAGAGGAGAGTGTGACCACTCAAGCGCGAGGTATGTATACTGGTGAAACTTGTGCAATGTCTTTAAAAACTCTTTAGGGGGGAGCCTAGGTGAGCCTTGGGATGGCCAATGGGGCTTTGGTGATCTAGGGGCATTAGTCGTGAACTCTCTCGCCCTTAGATGTTGCTTGTATAATGATGTAATATAATGATCATGTTATTAATAAAATGTCATATTTTGTGATATTTATTTTCCGGGTCCCGAGTCAGTGCAGGCCCGAGTTCGTATGTTATGAAAATACTTATTTACTTCCAAAACTTGCTGCTATATGAATATATAGATATCTAAAATATGGAATTTGAGTCACTGTGTTATGAGAATGCTGACTTACAAGATGTGAATCTTAATAAGTACCGCATGAGCCTGATTTTCCGCTATATGAAAAGTGGCCTGTGACACCGTGCATCTCCTTATCCTGGGTTATAAATAAATGCCACGTTCACATTTGGACTCTCAGCAACGCAGCCATCCTCACCAATCCAGATAGAGAAGCAGATACTTCCTTATCTTCAGCTTCAATCTTCGCGAGGACTTTCGGCAAGTAGTTTACATTTTTCAATGTGGCAAACAGAGGTTGCTTCATGCGGTGGCGAAGCCACCAAGATATGAGCAGATGCAACTGCCCGTTCATTTTAAAAATTTGTTAAAATATATCTTATAAATTTATGAAAAATCGGATTTATTAATATGATAATTTTATTATACCCCATAAAATGAAAAATATTTATCACTTTGTGAAATTAAATTTTGCCCTTTGTGATCCCTTTAATCCCTTCTTTGCACTGGGATAAGTCATCATCGATGACTACGGCATAGAATGCTGAAGTTGAACAGCCAGCAGGTGAGAGCAAGAAATCACCGGGACCTGCACTCAACCTAAGTCTTATATCAGGACAGCCAGGCGCCAGCAATGGTGAAATGCTATTTGCTATCCGTTTGATCATGGATTCGAATTCTGGAAATAATTCTTTTTTTTTTTAATATATATATATATATATATAAATAAAGTTGCATACATCAAACCTTCCCGCGAAAATCTTGTACACGGAATATAACCTACCCATCTAAGATTATAGCTATATAAAATATTCACCGGATCAAGAATGATACCAGCAAATATGCTGGAATATATGGTAGGGTAGGGTATGGTTTCTTTTTCATTGACTCCACTTCTCGCGAAGCTTCTCAAGCAACTGATACATGCAATAACATAAAGCAACAAGATAGTTAAAACAAGTCATGTCTCCAAATAACTTTAAGATGACTATCTTTTGTTCTGTTCTGTCTTCATTTTGGTTATGAGGTTTTGGCTTCTCAGCTAACCTCTTCAAATTATCTGAAATTTCAATATCTTATATATTTTGATATGGCCTTGTCTTGTCTTGTAGAATCTGAAATACTAATAATGCATTCATTATCCAAATGGAAACCTTGTATTGTTTTAACCCTGCGCCTAACTTTTAATTTAGGTACATCAGAATCAATAATTCTATATTCTTTCACAATTGCTTAGGCAATAATCTACAAGTTTTAAGTAAATTTGTAGTATAAATATCATATTGAGCAGCAACCAAGCTTTGCCTGCATATAATTGATTGTGGTACATTAACTATGAACTAACAAATATAACATAATTTCGACATCTCGAAGAACATTCATTCTTCCTAACAGCTATGCCATGACCATGAAATCCAACAAATGATGATTATTAGCTGCTTTGTCGACTTACTTGAATCTCTAATATCTTTGCAATAGCTTAGCATGCCGCTGATAGAAAGATTTTATCCTGCGTAGACCTTCTTCTAGAGCGTATGGATCAACGGCAAAAGTGATTCGCAGCCAATTTTTTAGCCCCACAGCAGTTCCTGCAGAAGTAATTAATGAAGTCTCATTCATAGTCATAACATTGCTGATAGACTACGTCAACATGTTTTAGTTAGGTGTTTTCATTGTTGATTTCTTACCAGGAAGAATAATCACAGATTCTTCTTTAGCAAGCTTGAAACAGAAATCAATATCATCACTAATATCATCCAGGAGTGAAAGATTTAATTTCAACTGCATCGAGTTGAGAATAAATAATATATCAGCAAGATGACATAACAAACTAGTTCATTTCAATCACAGAGACTATTTCCTTACCATCATAGCCATAGATCCCTCTGGTTTGTGGGGGCAACTAATGCAAGGGATCTCCTTGATCTTATCGCAACAAAGATCTGCGGTCTGCTTCAATAAATTAAGAGTTTTCTTGAAGAAAACCTCATCAGTTTGCTGAAGAATACGAGGAACTGCTGCCTAAAACACCAAAATATAGGACTGATGAGAAACAAAATATATGATAAGCTTTTGTCGTGGTCAACGTTTACATGAAAAATATATAATGTCAGATAAGTTAAAAGGTATAGAAGTTACAAAGAGGAAACAATACTTAAAAATTATATTAGCTCGGGAAAAAATATTTCTCAGGTCAAGCATGCAACTTAGCAGCAAAACTTTTCAGTGCTTCATTGTATTTCAGCATCGTAGAGTTGATTTAGTAGTTGTGCTTTTACTGCATATTCTTTGTGGAATATGATAGAATTTTGAAGTTCCCTCTATGATGCAATTGTCTGGCACCGTAACAATATTGAGAGATATTTCTGTTATGTTAGTATTTTTCTAAAAAAACTAAGAAATGCAGGAAAAGTAAACTAATTTGATGTTTTCAAACCAGCATATACGATACAAACCTGAATGAAGGTCGCAGGGCCACCCAAAATATCAAAGTACTTTTTTATACGCTCGACAACCTAAGTTCAAGAGAATGGAAAAATCAGATAAAGAACGTGTAATTTAATACACGTTTATGCAGTGTCTTCTTACATATGAGAGGTCTTTACACACAAGCATATATATAAAGTGCTCTAAATAACCTTTGCTATGCTAACGGAAGAAGAAAAGAGACAGAAAGGACCTTTGGTTCTCTAAACATGGAACAGGGATCGGTTGTCACGAACCAACCAAGTCGCCACCCGGGCACTATCCATCTCTTTGATAAAGAGCCAAGTGTAAGAACAGGAACAGTTGATCCAAAAACTCCCATTGGCACAAATGGCTGATCTCCAAAAGCAAGGTGTCCATAAACTTCATCGGCTATAACAAGAATTTTTAGCTTGTTTGCAGTCTCTGCAATCTAACCATAACACACAGACAATTCAATTACTCCTACTTCTTTAGATGAAGTCAATTAACATTCTTTGCAGCACTTGAAGCAACATTCAGTCACACTAACCTTCTTCAAGTGTTGGTACGAGTACACATTGCCACAAGGATTGCCAGGGTTTATAATTACCAATGCAACAGTGTTTTGATCTGCAAGAGATTCAATAGCATCAAGATCCACCTCCCAGCCTTTCTCAGGTAGAAGATCAAAACGGCGAGCTTCAATTTTCCTAAAGGCGGCACAAAGTTCATAGATGGGAAACCCTGGCCTTGGAAGCAAGATATTTGCACCAGGGCGGGCAAGCATTGCCATAGCAACATCAATAGCTTGCGTGCAGCCGGATGTGATGAATACATCATCAGATGTTAACTTGTAAGGAATATCACGAGAGAGATATTCAGCAATGGCTCTGTCAAAAGTAAAAAGACATTCAAGATTCCGTAAAATATTAAGTTGCAATCATTGCTATATTAAACTAACAGTTATTTGATTGGAACACAACATCCCCCTAAATGAAAATCCAATAGGGTTTTAAGCAAGAACATACCCAGATTGTTACTCCTAAATTGCTGAACCCATTTGCAACAATGAGAAATTAGAAATTGGATTAGGATGAAACAAACCCATAAAAGGAAAAAACACAAATATAACAATTAATTTGTTGCCAAAAGCAAATACTTAATTTGATAATTAGTGTTCTATATGTTATGGAATCAAAGGAGAATTCCACATAACAACAAGCAGAGCTACCAAAATCATATTACAGCAAGAAAGAATCACCTATCAAGAATTAGCAATTTTCCAGAGAAACCCAGATAAAATAATCAAATCTTAACACAAATTAGTTTACCTTCTAGTTTGAGGAAGACCAACAGTAGGGGCATAGCCATTAAACTTATCAGATTGAAGAGCATCAACAACAGCTTCAAGAGCAACATGAGTTGTGTGAAAGCAAGAATGAGCAGTAGGGTCACCCATGCCCAAAGAAATCACTTTCTTTTCATTTTTCTCATCAACATTCTCCATTAACAAACTTAATATCCCCTTGATGGTGATTGTTGAAGTTGTGTTATCGACTCCATTGCTGATTATGCTTCTATTGCTTTCCATGGTTTCTGACAACACCACAGAGTCTACAAATCTTTGGCTTCGTGTCTCAAAATATATGAGTTCTGCTGTGCTGTGCACGTTCAACACCACACGTTGCAGTTTCTGCATGGAAACAAATTAAATTTTAGCTACTTCATACAACTTATTTAACACTGTCATTATGCTAATTTTGTTATATTTCTATTTTTATATTTAATTTTTAAAACATAGGGATAAAATTATTTGCATAAATATCATCCTCTACCGGGCGGTTATCAAGTAGTAATTTTTTCGAACCCCTACTAATAAAATTCATGAAAAAAAAACACTCAAATTTTTATTGTATTTTATATTTATCTATTTAATTATTATCCGTTTGGAATAGATAGACATTGATAAATTGGTATTATCGGTTTAATTATTATTAGTAATTATCGTGGCTTGTAAACTCTATTTATAGATCAGTACTTTCTTTTCATGGGAAATTATTAAAAAGTCCATCAAATCTTCTTTTTAAGGATTTTTATCATTATTTAGTTGTTAAGTTATGTACACTTTCTCATAGTTTTGAAAACCCGACCGGAGCAGCCGGTTCGATCGTTGAACAAGAGATCGATCGTCAGTCCGATACGGTTAAAGATAAAAAAAATTAGTTTGACAAAAATATTATTTCTTTATTTCTTTATTTTTCTTTTTTAATTAAATAAAATTATTTATTATGGTTTTTACCTGTTTTTTTGGACACGGTTGAACCGAAACTCGTTGAACCTTTTACATCACCAATTCAATCTCTGATCCGGTTATGAAAATATTGCACTTTTTTTTATAGAGTGAGAGTGAAGATACATATTTTAAATGTATTTTTTTAGCATATGACGTTGGTCTCTATTATTAATGTTTATTTTTTTCCTAAATTTTTATTTTAAAAATTAAATATCTCTCGAAATATAAAATATTCCATATAAAAAAATTGCATGTAACTATTTTTCTATTTTTCTTTTCTTTTTTTTTCAAGTACATCACAAATACAATTACATATTATCTATCATTCTTTAAAACATCATTTTACTATTGAATCATACTCATTAAGTTGTTATAATTAGTTATAAACAGAATGGGGAATTATAATTTAGTCCTTTCGTGAGGTGGCACTACCATTTAATCCATATAATGTAAATTATGGGTCCAAGAGTGTGGGTCTGATTATTACTTATAATTCTTATCAATGAATTTTTATCAAATTCAAACTTTATAAGATCGAAATTAGTCTCAAAATTATTAAATCGCACATATTACAAAGTCTAAAAAAATGATTTATGCTTATAAAAATAATGACTATCTTCGTTAAAATGTGATTATTCACGCTAAAATATTACTGACCTCATTAAAATAGGTGATTGCAAATCACTAAAAAAAAAAAAAAAAAATATCAATCCAACTCTGATTAGTAAGAAAGACGTATGAGAATTGAATTGCCTAAAGTACAAGACTCTTCACAACTTGAGCTATGTCTTTTTATGTCAAAATATTTTTTTTCAAAAAAGAGTTTTTGTATCTAATATATTGACACGTCTATTGACACAACAATTGAGAAAGAAGCCAACGTTTAACTTGCAATTCCTGCCACAAAATTGCACATAAGCTATTCCACACGCAACTTTTACCCATTTGTTTTATAATTTCTTTTCATTATGTTCATGTTCATTTATAGAAGTGGGAGACGAAATATTAAGAGAAGATTTGTTACTTCAACGTGGGAGATACAAATTCAGAGGGTCAACTGATAATAAATTATAAATTTTTGGTACAAAATTATAAAAGTGTTTATTTTAAAGATTAAAATTGAAAAAATTCCAAATTTTCAAGGTTAAAATTAAAGAAAAAACAAAATTCTAAGGGTCCACTCCAGACATCCTTTAGTCTTAGCATCTTAGGTGTCCTCTGTCCTGCAAGATAGGGATGGAGTTCAAATTAAATGTGGAGGTGTATTGGGTCGGGTTAGATTCGCATTAATCCAATCCATTAAAACTATTTTAAATTAATTTAATCTAACTCAAATAAAAATATTCAATGGTTGCGGGTGGACCTAGACCTAAACGGTTTACGATTCCAGCTTGAACTGAATCGGTTCCAATTTAGTCCTTCATTTTTGAAAAAAAAAAAATGATTTCAGATTCCAAAACGAACCAGACAACCGAACCGAAATAGATTTCAGTTCGATTCGATTTCGGAATCGTGGCGGAGACTAGGTGGGCCACATTGAAAATTTTCAGCCATCGTTAATCCACAGCCCCTTCCGAGCTTAGTTTATACCAAACAACTGTTACACTAAAGACAGATTCTGATATCATCAATGTGTTTTATGAATATTGATCATAATGTGTTTTATGAATGAATAAATCTAAATATTGGAAGACAGTAATTATTACATATGTTTGTTTTAAGAATGAATCAATCTAAATATGCCAAGATTCGATGTGAAGATAAGTGGTAAAATTAAATAAAATTACCTGATTTTTGGAAGAATATGTTTGAGAAATTTGAACCTCTCCTTGCTTTTAGAGTTGTTTTGTACAACTGAAAGGCCAAAACAGGCAAAATGAATCTTCTCTTCTAAGAAAGTGTATTATATTATTAGTACATATATATATATATATATATATATATATATATAAATATATATAGCCACACACACACACAGCACACACAAAAATTAAATGGGATCATATCTTATATTTTAAAGATAAGTTTGATGATTCATCAAAATAATTTAATGGGTGCCAAAAGATAACTATTTTTAGACGTTTATCCAACTCTACCCTCCCAAGAAAGTCAAATTTACCAAATAGGTTTGTGTCCATTTTAGTTTCTATATGATACCATATAAAAAAAATATATACAACTAAGAAAAACATTATGATGCAAATTTTTTTTACTTTTTTAATTCTTTCTTTATTTTTATACCCTAAAAAAAAAAAATTGAACTATGACTTTTAAAAAAAAAAAAAAATAGATCTCTTTGTGTGTCCAGTATACATTTACATGTCTGATTCTAAGAATTACATAAAAATTGTACTACATGTTGGAATAATCTTGAGTGATCCCTGTATATACTTATTTACCAGTAAAATATTTGTTATGTATATATTTATTCTTATATAATTATTTGAGAGATACACGTAATAAAATGTCAACCAAAGATAAATAGACTAAAGCACCTCACACTTTCTCATTCTCAAACTTTGAAAAATAATTTTAAAGCGAAGAGTTTCCATGTTAATTGACAAGAATTATGGGCTTGAGGACAATCCACATAAGTGATCGTAAATTTGGACCAAAATTAAGAATACCAAATTTAAGAAAAATTAATACCCATGTAATAAGAAAGTAAAAAAAAAATCCATATTTTATTAGTAAGGGCCACATACATTAAAAATTCATATAGAAACTCTGAAACTCATGACCGTGGTCAATGATAGACTTGCCTCAAAGTATAGCCAAACTTGGGCCAAAATTAGGAGCCTAAAATTTAAGAAAAATTAATACTCATAAAATAAGGATTAAAATAATAATAATAATAATAATAATAAATACATATTTTAAAAATTCATTTAGAATTTACAAAATTCAAGATTGTTCCTGACAAAAATAATCTTAGTGTACAATTGTCATCCTTATGCATATGCTGACTTGCTAAGTTACTCTAATTTGGCAAATTCAACTTAAAACCAAGCTGGAGTTTTGGATAAATTTTTCTCAAGTCAGAAAAAATTCAGATTTCAAATATTTGATAACAGCCAGAGAGATTTTACTAGTTTTATTAACTATTGCCTATAATAGAAACACGATACTTACTTTAAGATGAGTTACTCTTTGTTTAACGGCTCATATGTTAAAGAGCAATAATTAAGCATGCAATTAGAGTGGGGCCTTTTTATGTATGTGGTGGAATATTTACTTAAATTGGAGTTTAGTTTTGTTGAAATGTTTAGTTTGGTTTTCTCTCAACATGCAATTTAATTAAGAGTGAAGAACGATTCCAAGTATTTTCGGAATTGTTTTGTTATGAACCAAAAATTCAATTTTGAAATGATCAGAATTGATTATTTGATGGTAGGTTTCGATTTTTAATATTTAAGAATCAAATTTTTTTTAGTAGATTTGGATTCTTCAATATTTTGAATCGAACGAAACCGGATCATGAAACCGAACCAAATCATTAAAATAATGTTACCTTCATATGCTCTGCTTTAGACCTCTGGTTAAGCAATTGCATGACAGTTTAACTGCACAAATCTAGCATCCCAATCCCATTTAACTTTAATTGAATAGGTTAGTTGATGCTTATCTTACGCGTAAACTGTTTGATTGCCATAGAGGCTTTCAGCAAACACCTGCATCATCTTTCTTAGTGCTCCACCTATCAATGAGCAGCAATTTCGTGAAAGCCGGATCATGTGAGACATTTTGTGGAGAATTTTTTTTGATATGTGCGGGTGACATGGTATCGCTAATCAATAATTATATAATATGTATGGTGTTAAATAAAACTATCATCTATATAGTTATTTTTTACTATTTAGTACACATAGCAATATATAATTTGGCCATTACATATATGACGTGTTATCACCATTGCATGGTAAAAAAAATTCCATTGTGTGTGATGAGTGGAAAATTTATCAATATTTACCGCCCTTTTTACCTAATATTTTGTTTAGTTTCTTGGGTCTGATTAACGTTTTGATGTGTTTTAGATTATTTTGCAAATAAAATAAAATTGGGACTCAATGAAATCATTTAGGACGAAATGTGGGTCAAATAAGGGCAAAAACTGGACTTTATAATTTTAATTTGGAGATTGGAAACTTGAAATGACGTTCTAACGAAGTACAATTTCGGAAATTCCAACTTTGCGCAATTGTCGTATTTTAGCCATAACTTTTTACTCCGATATCGGATTGAGGTGATTCAAGTTTCAGATTAAAGAAGATTCAAATATCTACAACTTTGAAGCTCATAATAATTTCGAATTCGGAAGTTTCCATGACAGAAATGGATAAAACATTCGAAAGTGTGTTATGTGTAATTATTTAAGTCATTTTCAAAATAAAAAAATAAAAATTGTCAAACTTCCACCAAACATGCTTGCATGTTTTGTGGAGGATTTGGTGTCATATTTGGTGTCATGTTTAGTGTCATGTTTGATGCCATGTTTGGTGCCATGTTTGGTGGAGCAATTGGTGGAAGCCTTTAGATTTGCCTATAAATACCAAGCTAAACTTTGTAAATTTTTCATGCTTTCTTTGGAGGAATTTCTCCATGAAAACCTAAAGGAAATTGTCTTGTATATTTATTTAAGTTTTCTTGTATTTTCTTTTTATTTAATTAATAAAATTTTGTGTGTTTTCATTTACAGCATGAGCAGGTAATCTCATTCTGCTGGGGTGAAAATGTAAGACTTTTAATATAATAAATTAGATTATCTCCCTTATTTTAATTAAAATTTGGATTAATTAGTTACCGTCTATATGGCCGGTTTAGGTGACAACTTTATTTACCGCCTATATGGTCGGTTTTACATTTCAGACATAGTTTCCACCTATATGGTCGGTTTAGGTAATTACCTTGTTACCGCCTATATGGTCGGTTGGATTTAATTGAGACAAATGAAATTACCGTCTTTATGGTCTGGTTAAATATAATTAATTAATCGATAAACATTGACAATAAGAGAGATTTCTAATTTTGAAATATCAAAAGTGGATCCTCTAACCCCAGGATTTTCTTTCATTATTGTAATTTTATTTTTATTATCTTCAAGTTATTTTTATGATGTTTTGTTTATTTAAGTGTTTAGTAATCCTAAGTATATTTTGTAACTAAACATATTATCTAAGGGTGTGATAAATTCCAATATCACCGGTTTATAGGGGTTATTTCATGTCTTAGGTAATATAAAGGTTTATTTATTAAGTCTTAAGCTTAATGCTTCTTGTTAAATGCCATTAATAAGATTGATGTGGTAAACTTAAAATAAATTTGACAAAAGAATTTTAGGTTTCAGCCTTAGACTTAATAGCCCACGATCTTCTTTGATGATAGATAACCCTTAATATATTTCCTTACGGGATAGACATATACCTGTCTGGCGGGGGTAGCCACAATTGGAGCTTAATCTTAATGAATTCAGATAACTTGGTTGGCATAGACATATGATTAATTGGGTTACACTGGGTATTTGCATCTGACCTTCGACAGAGGCTTTTGCATAATTTCGTGTTCCAGGTTAGTAAATCAATATATTACACAAACATGAGATAACTACTTCATCTTTAAAAGATATTGGAAGGATTCATAACCCTAGATAGTTTTATAATATTGAATTTTCTTTTAATTCACTTTCGCGATATTTTATTTACTTGTTTTAAGTTTAAAGTCACCATCCAACCAAACAACCAATCTATTATATACTTGTAAAAATTTGGCTTCATAAATTAATAGCTTAGGCATTAAGTTCTCATGGGATCGATATATTTATACTACTTGAACGATACATGCGCTTGCGTTATACGTGTGTGATTACGCCGGTCAGTGTGATACGAGCATAGGTGCAACATTCCCAAGTTGGGAAAATTCTATTAAGGGTAAGCAAATTTCTCATACCTATTGGAAATTCCCAAACTCGTCCCAAAATTTTCGAGACAAGATGGATATGGAAATACTATTCAAGATCGATCAGGTATAAAATGAATGTATCTGATCGAGTACTACCGTATTCCGGAATTCTCGGGTTGGGTTTGGGAATTCCCAAACCCATTTATTTTTTATTTTTGGGAGGTTACTTTCATGTTTATCAATGATGATAGAGGTTACTTTCATGCTTGTTTAGTCATCGTCAACGGCAAAGAAAAAAGCGCTATATTATTTGTTATTGGTGGATGGATCCGAGTCATCCATGATGGGTAAATCCAACCACATCATCAAGGGAAGTTAACAAACCTCCTTTGATAATTTGGCACATGCATGGGAAGTTAAAAAAAAAAAACAAATTTCGTCCAACTTTAGTTAGGCCTTAATATCTTATTGTACAAAATTTTAGTGGCATGTTTCTAAGATGTTTTTAAAACTATGACATCTGATCTTTAATTCGGCATATCATTTGCTTAATTGAAAAAGTGTGTAGACTAATGAAGTCTATATATGGTCTTAAGCGGACATATAGACAATGGTATATACGATTTCACAATATAATCATTTCGAACGATTTCATTGTGATCGATGAGGATCATTGTATGTACATGACACACTCACAAAATGATTTTTTACTCCCAAGTATAAGAGTGTCGAAATAATAAAATAATCTAGTAAGTCCGGAGTCGATCTACATAAAATAGATTTAGTAAAATAAAATAAAAATTCAAGTGGAAAAAAATAAAATAAAAAGGCTAAATTGTTTGAAATGATGGACAATTTTAAATTAGACTGCAACAATAAAATAAAATGCTAGGGCTACAGGATCCAATTTTGATATTTCAAATATAGAGAAATCTTACTTTTTATAATATTTCAAATATAGAGAAATCTTACTTTTTATAATATATAAATTGTTATTATTACTCAGTTAATTTACTTCATGAATTAAATATGCCAAAACATATAAATCAACTATAAAAGCGGTGATAAGATTTGTCTATAACAAGTCCAGTTAAGTACTCAATTATGCCAAATAAATAAAACAAGCCATAAAGGCGGCAACAAAATTTGTCAATATTTATTTCAGATTTAAATTACTCTCTCATATAATATTGGGTAATGTATTAATTGTACCAACCAAGATTTATTTGTCTACTGAGAATCAAGACACCCGCAAATATAAGAGAATATTAAATATTAGTCTTCAGATTA
>SKCR01023874.1:0-72888 GCA_019454045.1 Zanthoxylum bungeanum | reverse complement strand
TCATTGTCACACACTGCACAAGTCCCATCAAAGTGGGGGCGACTGTAGACATTGCATTTTTGCATAACACCCGATGAGGAGTCTTATATGGAGACAACTCCCTCTTAGTCATGAAAGTCGCGGGAAAAGAACGTTGGAAGGGTAAAGATGGAAAACACTATTTTTTATGGATTGCTCCGAGTTGTTTCGCTTCGGTTGCTTGCTATACCTCCGTTTCTAAGCTCACCTTAGGCCCAAAACTCCCCTAGACCACATACCTAATCCAAACCAAGCCCAAATACCCAAGTCAAACCAAGTCAACCCAAGTCAAACCAAACCCATGCCCATTAGATGTAATTCACGCCCATTGCCCTTTATTTAGGTAAATTGCACATTAATCACATGTTAAAATCTTGATTAATCCTTACCTAAATAAAAGAAATCAAATAAAATCATTACTAAATCAAATCCAATCCCAAATCCTAATTAGGAGATGCATTCCTTATTAGAAACCAATTAGGAGATTCCTTCCTAATCTAAAAAGGAAAGCCTTTCCCCTTTGCCTATAAAAAGAGGCCTTCACCCCCATTCACAACCCTAGCTCACATATCTCCCTCACACGCCCAAAGCACTCTCTTAAGCCTCCATTACACGCCCAAGATCCCCCAGAACCCTCCATTGCCGCACCTTCAAAATCCAATAGCCTCCATTGCCGCCCCTTCCCTCCATCATCAACACCCTTCACGCCCAAGCCCTAAACTTAACCCTCCATTGCCGAGTTCCAGCCCCCATTCACAGCCCTAAAACACCCTCAAATAAACCTTATTTCCAGCCCTTAAGTTCCGCAAAAACACCCCCCAAAGCAGCTCCAAATCGGCGCCAAAACAGCCCCTGAAAACGGCTTCACTGCACTGGTGAACTGCCGAATTTAGTCTTCTGTTCTGGTCTGATTCTGTTGCGGTTTTAGCCTCCAAAACAGTCCTAAAACCATCTTAAAACCATCCCAGAAATCCCCAAAAAGTTTCCCCAAAAAACCTTTACAAACGCACCTCCCGAGACCACCAAAATCACCCAAAACAGTCCAAAAACGCCCAAAACAGTGACCTGAAACGCAGCGACCAAACGGCGGTGAAACGAAGGTAAAACAGCAGCCCGAGCATCAAAACAGCAAGGAAAACAGTGAGCAAACAATCTTGAAAAGTTTCGGATCATTCGCCCTTCCAACGGACTTGGAAAGCACTTCCAAAGATTGACGAAAGAGGTTAGACCTGAGGGTACCTTTTACTTATTTTCTTTTGTTTTATTTTTATTTATTTTAGAATATTATCGCATGAGAGTCGTTTGAAGCATGATGTGATTGTTGGATGAGCGGGATATGTGTTTCCCTTTTGTGGTATATCGGATGGAAACCCGGACGTAAATTCCATAGCCGATTCCGAATGGACGGTAGTATGGTCTGCACTCGGGATACAATACCACGTACCACTTAAGATACACGTATCTCGTCTCATCCAAATTTGTATTCGAGCATGATGTAGTTCTAGGTTGTTTATTTATTATTTTAAGCATGTTTTAACGTAGTTTCATTATTTAATTTCAAAGCATGATTATGTTCGTTTTATGCATGACGTTTAGTTTAGTTTATATTTATGCTTTAGTCATTATTTGTTTGCATTGGTTCGATGGCTTAATTTGTTCAATGTGTGATATTGCGTGTTTATTGTTTAAAGATTTATTTTCAAGCATGCGAACTTAGATTAGGATTTAGTTAGCGGAAGCATATTAGATCTAGGTAATGCTTGAACATGATTATTGATTAGATGTGGTCGATTCATTGCGTGAATTATATCATCACAATGACATAAGTAAGGGACCATTCCGAACCCAACGGTTTAAGGTCTTCCCTTGCGAGGGGTGAGTGCGGCCTTAAATCTTTGTCCCGGTTCACACCGGGTGGCGACTCCATTATTCTCCGGTTTAGTCCCCCACGGACTATTCCGTACTCTCAACTAGGCCCTGAGTCTAGAACAACATGCGTCGCCCAGGTTCTGTTGTCTACACTTAGTTTTCCCGTAGTCTAAAGATAACTGTGGAATCCCTGGCCGTTTTAGAATTTGGCTGTAGACTGACCTCCCCCATTCTTTCTTATTTCCCGGATATCATGGATGTCTGTAAACAGATCTTCCTCGGCAATCCCTGCTGAACCTTCGACTGCTACAGTCGTAGAGCTCTCCTCGGGCTCGGGGGCACCAAGCCTAGAAGACCTCGACACTACCGCTACCCCTTCTTAAATCGAAGAGGATACTTACCATCACAGGATTCCATGAAAGGACCCAGAGCCCGGTGAATTCAACTACTCGGCTTTAGATATGGATCGGCCCTCCAAGATAACTGAAGATGACCTAGAGCTGCTCCGGCAGTGATACGACATTCCGATAGATATTGCCCTTGAAGTCCCTGGCCCATTGGATCGCTAGTCGTCCCGATGATGGTTTGGTGGCTTTGCTCCCAGCTTTTTTTGAGTGCGGACTCCGACTGCCATTTCAACGTTATTTCACCTGGATGTTGGCTGAGATGGAGATTGCCCCTTGTCAATTAAGCTTGAACAGTTGGAGGATCCTGGCCGGGCTACGTGTAATTTGGCATCGGGCAGGACTCGGCGAACCTTCTCTTAGAGGTGAAAAGGTTATATCGATTGAAGGCCAACCCAAGGACGTACCATGGTTGGTACTACGTTTCTGCTTATGCCGACTCCTCAAACATCGTCGGTAAACTTCCCGACTCCAATAAAAACTTCAAGGATTTATGGTTCTGGGCAGCATGAGATTGGGGGCGGGTCTTGAGATCCCATGAAGAGGAGATTTCAGTCCCGGATATCTTCAGAGCGGGAGGTTAGGAATCTAACCCTTAGTTTTCCTGCTCTTGTTTTCATGATAGGATTCTAACTTCTTTGACCCTTCCCAGCTTGTTGGAGGGACGCTCCCAAGGTCTCTCATCAGGTCCGGGCGTGGGTAAGCTGGGCTCGGCGATACGCCGATCATTGGAAGGAGTTGGTTAATGATGTAGCCTTTGTCGAGTCAGGGCTCATTCATATTGTTCCTCTGAAGGTCCCGGGGTGGATAGGTAGGCCTTACTAACCTTCTAACCCATCCCCTTGTTTATTCGGGTCTGATGATGACTTGAAATTGCTTGGATTCCGGACTGACCACCCTTTTTACCTTCGCTTTTTTGTAGGAATGTCGAAGAGGCCGAAATACCTCGAGCAGTTGGTTGATGCAACAAAGAAAACCGGCCACGATGGGGCTGGGTCCTCTCGGAAATGGTCGGCAACTGCCGAGGCCTCAAAGATGTCTGAAGAGGCAGCCCCACCGGCTGTCCAAAGCTTGTCTCCGCCTTCCCAGGCATCGCTAACAGTTACTGCCCGACCTTCCAGCCCCACAAGATCTACTAAAAAGAGGAGACGTCTGATTGGGGTGGAGGAAACCGAGCTGGTCCGGGAGATAGAAGAGGAACAAACTCTGAGCAAGAAATAGCCAACTCGGAAAGAGAGGAAGACGTCCGAGGGTCCTTCCAAAAAATGGAAAGGCGCTGTGATTCTCGGCGTAGAAGATCTCGGTCAGGATATCAGGGAGGCTACTTCTCACCTGGTGCCGCCCTTTAATGAACTGGCCGAGGCGGTATCCTCAGAAAAGATTTTGAGGTATGAAGATCTCTCTCCCGAGGACGTGGTTACCGAGCTGTGCTTCCAGATGGCAAAGGTAATCGTCTTTCTCCTTTTTTTTTATTCCTGTTATGTATTTTTACTTAATCTGATTTCTGAATTTCTACTTTCTTCTCGGCAGGCAACTTATCTGGCGGCCAAGAGCAATGATCTCCTCTTGAGCCTTTTGTCTGAGGACGGCCAAGCCCAGAGGCTTCAGAATCGTCTCACTGAAGTGGAAGCCAAGCTGGCTAATATGGAAGAGACGGTTAAAAATCACGAACTGGCCACGGTCGATGCCCTTAAGACGAATAGAGCTTTTAGAGCCGCCGCCTCTCTGGAGAGGAAAAATGCTGAGGCTGCCAAGGGCGATTTGGAGACGGCCCAGGTCGAGATCAGGATCCTAAAGGTAGAGGTGTGCAGTGTTGAATCTAAACTGCGGATCAAAGATGAAGAATTGGCGTGGGTCCGAGAGGAGTTTAAGAGAAAGGAGGCTGAGTTGGAGGCCGAGAGAGATGCGATCCGTCTTGAGGGGGTCGGGGATTGTGCTGAAATTATCCCGCTGGTACTGCCCGACCTAGATATGGGGCCCGTCCATGCAGCCATTTGCTTCTGCAAAGGGGAAATACTGCAGGAAGAGTTTCAGAGATGGCTACCTCCTTCTCTTGAGGAAGTGATGGATCCCGACCCAGTTTCGATCGCCCCGGTCCCCCCAGCTCCTCAAGAGGACCGACCTGAGGCACATGTTCTCGAAGAGAATCGTCCAGAGGTTTCTGCTCCACCCCCTGAAGCCGTACTCGTCGGGGCCTCCCAGGTCGTCGATTTGGAAGCCATTGTCCCTCCTCCTGAGGTTGAGCCAAGCCATCTGCCATCTGAGCCTATCGAGGAAGAACCGACTGCCCCTACGCGGGCTGATTGATGAGGGGTAATCCGAACGGGGCCCTGTGTATACTTTGAACATTCTATATTTTTCTTGTAATAACTTTCTTTTATAACCATATTTATGTGTAGTTTTATGTGTTTCTATTCCACATTTTATCTTTCATAATCTGTTCCGAATAATTTCCTGTGAACGACCATCTGAGGCCCGGCCATGAGGAAGCAAACCGAGCCGAAAATGAGATCAACGGGACGGAGCCCGAACCCGAGCTGGGAGAAACACTTGGATCTGGGGGAATGTTACGTCCCTAGTCCGAAGGGGCAGAGTCGGTGGGATTTATCCCTACCTCGAGCTGTGAGAAACTCTTGGGCTCTGGGGGAATATCAAGCCACAGTCCAAAGGGGTTAACTCGGTGGAACGTAACCCGACCCCGAGCTGAGAGAAACCATGATGGCATTCTCGGCGGAACGAAGTCCAGCCCGAGCCGAATAAAAAAATGGCCTCGGCGGAACGAAATCCAGCCTCGAGCCAAATAACCAAATGGCTTCGTCGGAACAAAATCCAGCCCCGAGCCGAATAATCAAGTGGCCTCGGTGGAACGAAATCCAGCCCCGAGCCGAATAAACAAATGGCCTCGGCGGAACGAAATCCAGCCCCGAGCTGAATAACCAAGTGGCCTCGGCAGAACGAAATTCAGCCCCGAGCCGAATAATCATTGGGACTTGCTCAGAAGGGAAGTGAATCAACCTTTTGAAGCCCTACCGAATCTGGCACAGGCGTCCCCTTGCCAGACCAGCGAAAAATAAAAACAAAACTTTGGAAAATAAAATTTTAAAAAAACGGGGGTGACTTAACACTTATCCCAAAGCAAAACGTTAAAGTGTGAAACAACAACGCAGATTTCTTGAAACAGCGTCCTGTTCGAGGTTTTCAAAACACAATCCTGAATCTTTCAATTCAGAATCCCGGCGAACCGGGATTTGGATCAAAGTGCATTAAGAATGGTAAGGGCACATCCTCTATACTTCAGGTCACCATGGAGCCTGTGTACTGTTTGAGGGCTTCTCCTTACAACGCTGGAGCAAGCATACGCTACGAGGGCACAATCCCTCCTCGTGTTATACTTCTCTTGGATCCGAATGATCAAAGAAATATGGATCAAAAAGTGTCCGAAACATTAAGGGCACATTCCTCCTTATGTTCGGTAACACTGGAGCAAGAAAACGCTACGGGGGTACCATCCCTCCCCGTGCTATACTTCTCACGGATCCAAATGATCGAATATGTGAGGATCAAAAAGTGTCTGAAGCATTAAGGGCATATTCCTCCTTATGGTTTAGCTATCGCTATTCTATTATTATGAGTTAGTTTCGACTCACTTTATCTATCGCTATTCTCATTTACTTAGACGATTTGTACTATATTAATTTTCGACAGGATAAAAGCAGCGAATGGTCTCATTTGCTTGCTGTATTTGGTGACAAAATTTTTGCACGTCTTTTCAATCTTATTGAATGTGTGAAGGGCAACGTAACCACGTTTAATTTTGGGTCATGTGGGTTGTAGTTAGTTATTGTGATGGTAAGTTTTTTACTATATCATTTTTATTATTTTCACCGCTAATAAATAAAATATTATAATAATTTTATTATTCTTATTATTTTGTCTGTTCAGATATATTTTTCGGATCAAATGATATTTTACTGAAGTTTTTAGTAAAATTAATTTTGTTATGATTTAGGCTTTTAGTTGAAGTTTTAAATCCTCAATTGTGACATGCACAAGAAAAATTATGATTTTTTTTTTAATCCTATAACGAAGTCTTTCTTGTTATTCAATCTGTTTGTACACTATTTTCAAAAATTAAAAATAAAAATATTCCGTTTGTATATTAAGTTGTGCATGTATATTCCGTTTGTATATTAAGTTGTGCATGTATCATTATTTTATGGGTAACGGTGTGATTTTATTTATTTTTATATAGACTTTTTTATTTGGAAGGATTGGAAATTACGCCGTCGAACTACATATTCCGGGCTTAAACGGAGCAGGTAGAATCTTCGACTGTCCAATGTTCTTACAAGAAACACACTCATTGAATTCGATCACATGATCTCAATACGAGATCAATAACTATACACCACTAAATTACGGCCGTTAAAGATTTTTATTATATGAACGTTGATGAGCTTCTAGAAAATGAGTAAGTTGGTCATCTGTTTATTTATTGGAGTCATCTATTTAATTTTGTTATGCTTTTGACTTTTGGTTCGTGTTTTAAGTCCTCCGTTGTGATATACGCAAATATTTGATTTTTTTCCCCTTTTAATTATTTGTACACTAATAAGCTTATAATTTAAGGATAAGTTGGTCATCTCTCTATTCATTGAAGTTGTCGATTTTTATTACGTTTTAAACGTATAGTTCGAGTTTTAAATCCCCATCAAATGTTTTTTTTTTTTAATATTATAAATCCTACCATCAAATCACACTATCCGAATTTAAACGAAATATGTAAAATTTACAAATGTCTCAGGTTCTTACAAAAAACGCATCTCCTAAATTCGAACTCAAGACCTGTAAGTCAAATCATAAGTCCTACACCACAGGACACAGTTTTGAGTTTTATTTATAACAATTGGTTTTTGATGTTATAAAAAAATTATGTTACATATTTAAATCTTTTATATTAGTTTCTTTTTTCAAGGGATTATCTGAAATTTCAGTTTTGTTATAGATTATCTGAAATTTCAGTTTTGTTATAATTTTTTTTTATGTGTTCTAACTTTGATAATGTTTTTGGAAAAAGACAAAAAATTCTTAAGATATATATATATATATATATATATATATTGTCTTAAAATTATAAATTTATATTTTAAATTAACCGAAGGTCAAATGATAAAATTCAGAGAGTATAAACTAACTTAATATTAGTGTTAATTTACTTGTTTAATGGGGCGTTAAATGTTCAAAATATATTTTTAATAGATCATTTAAGTGTACACACAATTCCCAATAGGCGTTGATTGGTAGTGTAGGGTAAGTCAGTCGTCTCTCTATTCATTAAAATTGTTTAATTTTACAATTTAAACTTATTATTCGAGTTCTAAATCCTCGATTGTGATATGCAGAAAGCTTTGATTTTTTTTTTCCCTTTCAATTATATATGCGCAAAGCTTTGATTTTTTTCCCCATTCAATTATACGTAGATTATTAAACTTCTAATTAAAGGATAAATCCGCCATCTCTTTATTCATAAAAGTGGCCATTTTAATATTATTTCGCTTTAAATTTTAGATTTTCGGTTACCATTTTAAATCTTCAATCGTAACATGCGTAAAAAAATGATATTTTTATCAATTAATGAATTTTTTTTAAATCTCATAATGAATTTTTGTGATATTTAATCTATTTGTTCCTTTCAATTATAGGGACATTAATGAGCTTATTATTAAAGGGTAAATTGGTCATCTTTCTATTCATTGAAGTCGTCTATCTAATTTTATTATGTTTAGACTTTTGTTTCGATATTTAAGTCATCAATTTGTGACAAAAAAATTGTGTGTTTTTTTTTTAAAGTTATATGTGCAGTAATGAGCTTTTGATTTAAGGGTAAATTGGTCATCTTCCTATTTATTGAATTTGTCTATTTTTGTTACACTTTAAACTTATGGTTCGAGTTTTAAGTTATTGATTATGAATATTCGCAATAATTTAATTTGTTTTCCTTTCAATTATATGCGCAAAGCTTTGATTTTGTTTTTGTTTTTTCCAATTATATGTAGACTAATGAGCTTCTAACTAAAGGACAAGTTGGTCATCTCTCCATCGAAGTTGTCCATTTTTGAAATCTCGGGTCCAAATTCAGAAAATACGTTTATTGTAAAAGCCTGATACAGTATGAGATTTTACCTGTTCAACTGCTTAAAGCATGAATATCGTTAAAAATATCTCATATAATTATTGAAAAAACTTTGATTTTTATCTGTTTGCACTATTTTTATGCGTGAAGAAAGATGGGCGTGTAAAGTTCAAACCTCCTGAGACAAAGTCACAGCAATGAGTGTTTGATTAAGTGAATAAGCATCCAAGGGGCGCAAGCACACAAGTTACAGTCCTAAGATTACAATCTAAGAAATGAAAAATAAAAAAAATGCTCATTTGAGTCTTCATTTGATCGGGCTTTCTCTCTTGGCGTTTTAGGCGGTTCCAGTATCCCCCTGCAGTTGCTGGATTGTGCCTGTAACCGCTAAGCTGCGTGTCTCAACTGCTTGGTTGTGGAGGGAAAACCGTCCAACAGCTACGACCGTGGAAGTAACCACATCATGGGTTTTCGTCCTAACCCCTGATCCGGTCGTCCCAAGCTCTTTGTCGTTCTCCGATCCATCGCCATTCTTCCCTTCGTTCTTCTCTTCGTCCCAGGGCGATTTCGTCCTATGGTGGAAATTTTCGTCTACCAACAATTGTCCCCAAATTTACCTTGATTGAACTGGAAGTGAAGATCGAGGTGAATTTTTCAGTCTTCCATCCCGATTCGTTCTTTCCTCATTTCAGGGAAGACCACTACGCCAATCAAGGGTTGGTCTGACGGACATTCCTTTTCACCCTTAACTAGCCCGTTATCCGGCCAATCCCCAGTCTAGAGAACCTGTGGAATGGATTTTCGGTCGGAGAAAACGAAATGGCGTATATATTGGAGCGATAGAAACTTGTATGATCATCCCTTTCCGCCTTCCACCGGCCCATCATTCGGCCAATCCCTCAGTCCAGAGAATTTGCGGCCCCAGGTAAGCAGCATGCTTCTCGTGTAAGAAGCTCAGGCCAGCTGTTGTTAACGAGAGTAACCCATTCGCAACTCGGAAGGTGCAGTATCTTCCACACAGAGGACCCCGGACAATTGTCGCTAACGGACGCAACCAATCCACAACCTTACATTTCATTTCACACCTTACGCCGTGTGGATGGCCGTTAGCGAGTCTTCTTACATTCCATTTCACACCTTACAAAAGAGAAGCTTCCACCTCTGGTGGCCAATGTTTCATGCAGAGCTTCTCCTTTTCCCAACTCTGCTCTGTCTCTCCCAATATTTTCTTTCTCATTTTCGGGACTCTATTTGGCTATGGATAGTCTGGTGGTAATGGCTTAAGTAAGGTTGGCCTTTAAATAAATGGTTGGGAGACCTTGCAATTGCCTTTTCATCTTCCCCTTTTTGTATACTCCCGAAGCCATGGTACTGTTATAATGTGAAGGGTTTTTCCATGTGCTGCCCGATTGATTGGAGAGGCTCTCTGTCCTAGGTTTGGCTTTCTGCCAAAGTAATAATGGAGGAGGCCTGAGCGATGCCTCTGAAAGGTGTAACGTTGACATCTGTTCTTGGCCGATCTTGGAGGTTGAAGCTAAGGTTCAGAGGTTCGGCCGATCTGTTGAAGGCCGAGGCCGTAAAGTCGAGCTAGGTAGAAACCCAGAGCGGAACTCTTCGCTCTATAATTTTTCGGGCTGTCTTTTAGAGTCCTACGTGAACCTATCATTTATGCAATAAATGCGCAGCTCTTCCCTATATTTTTCATCATGAGGCCCATTTAAGAGCTGTTTTCTACGTCGCTTCCATGTTCCCCTTCATCGCACGTCATCTTCACAGCGAATAGCGTTCGAACACCTGTCTAAGGTAACCTTTCATCCTTCTCCGTTTTCCCGCCGCTTCCACTTCTTAACGACTCGTATCTTGACACATGTCTCAAGTTAAACCTTTCATCTGCTACATAAGGATTCACCTCATTCAGGTTTTCACTTCACCTTCGACTTCCTCTGCAAACCCGTTTCTATCGCGTTTTCGTCCTTCCGTTATCAATGGCTTCTTCATTCTCTGCTCCCAAAACTAGCGCCTCAACTTTCGCTGATTATAAGTTGGCGTTGGAAGATTCTTCTGTGGGCGTCTTTGGCCTTTACACTCTCAATGAGGATTCAGGACAATGTGCTCTTGGCCCCATCTTCATCGATGATAACGCTATTGCAACGGCCCCGTTGGCTCAACAATTCCCATCTTCTTCTAGCCTCCCGTTTTCTGAACCACTTAACGTCTCTCCTATTGTTCAATTCAATCCGATTCGCACCTGGCCTAAACCCGACACCGCATTCGAATCTTGGTTTCACCATATGTTGTTGGATGCGGACACTCGAGCCTTCCTAGAAAAACATCACCTTCTTCCTTTCATTGAGCTTTCATCAACTTTGCCCTCTTTTGACCGAAAATTATTTCCTATTTCTTTGCTTTTTTGGTCCTCTGAATACAATGTATTCATTTTTCCGGTTGGGCCCTTCATTATTACCCTTCGTGATATCGGTGCTCTTACTGGACTGGATCCTCTTGGAGTGACCATCTCGGCCTCCACAACCTTTCGTTTCCCTCCTCCAACAATGGATTCTTCTTCTTTTTCGTCCTATTCTTCTTTTATTCGTGCATTTTCAAAATCGGCCGGTACGGTCTCAATGTTAGAGCGAACGACATTTCTTCATTATTGGCTGTGCAAATATGTCATTTGTGCACCTAGCCAAAAACATGTAGTGGGCTATCTTCCTATCTCTTCTGACCTTGCCCACGGCCGTCACTTAGACCTGGCCTCCTTTATACTGGCCGCCATATATCGGGGACTGGCTGTCCTCCAAAAACAACTTCAATCGGGGGCATCACCCATTGCCTCCGGTCCACTGTGGCTTGTTCAACTCTGGTTGAGAGCCTATTTTCCTGCCTTCGGTACAATTAATTCAACTCATCCTTATACTTGTGCCGGTCTTCTTTTTGTTGGGGTTTTAAGGGGGAATATCGGTAACACAGCGGAATAGTGGAAAATCAAAATTTTCCGGTTTCAAAACTTTTTCTCGGATCAATTAAATAAACTTATTTATTTAATTATCCAATTATTAAATTCTGAAAAATTACACAAGAAATCAAATTTCTTGGTAATTACCAAATTAGCCCAAAACTTTGTAAGTTTATCATTTTAGTCCAAAAGTTGTCAAATACAATTTTGGATGATTCTAAATCATTTCTAAAATATTTTTCAACACATATAAAGCATCAAAATCAGATATCACACAAATCCCCAATTTTTAGTCTAATGCCGTGAGCCACCTAAATTTTTTAATTAATTACAATTTGGTCCCTTTAGTTCAAAACATGCCGAGATCAAATCCAATCAACCTAAAATTTTACATGCATCATATTCATACCATAATACATCACATATATGAAAATTCCCAAATTTGGAGTGGGTTAAGAACCTTAATTTTTCAATTTCATCAAATTGTCCAATTTCACCAAATTTACAAAATCCAACACTTTAATCCATTCAATACTTCACCAATCAAGCCTCACCACTTTGAAATAACTCTAGAAAAATTCTAGGTCACCAAGGAGTGGCTTACTAACTCTAGAATGGCAACTTGATTTTCTAAAAATCAAAAGTAAAGCTTTGAAATAATTTCAAGCTTACTTACATGCTTCAATCTTTCATAAAAGTTCACAACCATATAAACACAAACTATAAGAGTAGAGATAACATCAAAGCATCACAAAATGAAGCTAAGCATATTAGAAACATTTTCTATGTTGGAGACTTTAAAGAAAAACTTACAAAAACAAGATTTTTCCAAGCTTTCTTCTTTAGCCTCCAAGCCTTTTCTCTCAACTTCTTTTATGTTTATTTTGTATCAAATGAACTTCTTAAACCCTAAAAGTGAAACAAAACAATATGTACCTTCACCAAAGGAGCCTTGGCCGAAATTGGAGGGTATAAAATATCTATATATTTATTTTTGTTTCATTAAAGTTACTTTATCAACTTGCAAAATTTATCATTACAACTTTAATGAATTTCAACAAGTCAACAAAGGCAACTAATAAATATAACACTTATATTCAATTTAGGGTGTTGGCCGAAAATTACAAGTAAAAAGGAAGATGGATATTTTCAATTTTGACAATTAAAACAAATATCCAAGGAAGTCAAATTCAATTTGACAACCTTTTCCTTTATTGTAAAGTCAAACATTTACACTTATAATAATTTCCTTACTTTATCATTTGGTGAGATATTTATATTTTAATTATATTAATCATTTAACAATTAAATAATTAAATAATTAATTAAATATAAATATCTCAAATATATGTATTATATTTACTTTAAATATCTCAAATACATATATTAATGATATATGTCAAATACCTTTATTTGAAAACTTATTAATGTGTATTTAATAATATCATATATATTAAATACAAATACACATTAATTAGAAAATGATGGTTCGGCCCGTTTGCATGTATTTTTCGTTTAACGTTTAAACGATTTATAAATAATCAATATTATTCATAAAAGTTGCTCTAATGCTCTACGAGTATATTTCATTAGTGAGACTCTCTAGATTCAGGTATATCAGTCACAAAATCCAATTTCGTGTCCATAATTTACCCACCCGTAAATTATGACGACCACGGATAAACTAGCTGAATCATACAGGTCGAGATCATTACATACGTATAATCCCTCCGTCACAGGTATCCGGATAATCCCAGAGATATAGATGTAAACGTCAAATCTCTATAGGTATTATCCCCATCGACGATTCTATTAGCAATCTCTAAATAACAATCGGAACTTACTTCCGAAGTATACTGTGGCCACTGATTTAACAGACTGCTAATTATATATGGACTACCAATGCTCTGTACACAGAACTGACGGATCCTATCTTGACACACACAGGATATCCTGAGGATTGATCCACACCCAAGGATCAGGCGGAGGTATGATCTAAATAGATCGGTGACGTGACTTCCATCTAAGTGTGGAGGATGTCTTATACATCCACAGTGGTGTCTCAAGTCGAAGGACCACTATGCTACTCAACCCGAGAAGATTCTTTGGTGTACCATCCATTAAGAATCTTCGGTGAGTCGTTCAGTGTTTATCCACTATAAACACCTACACGTCTATACGAGTCTCCCCAGACTCATGGTTCATTGGGATAAACCATCGGACCGAGTCTCGATATACGACATGTACTGGTCTCAACGGATTTGACTAACCGACCCGTGTTAGTGAATCTTGACCAGGAACTATGTTTGATAATATACATTTAGCAGTGACACTTCCCAATATCAATTACAAACTAACTTTGTAAATGTGAACTACATTATATATTATCGGGCCTTTGTCTAATATATACATATCACTAAACCACATTTAGTTTCAATCTAATCGTAATCAGATTGAATATGTATATAAAAATAAGAGGTGCAACCATAAATAAGTAATATTATGGAAGAAGAGGATGTTCGTATTCATGAATCAGACATAAATACGGTCCGTATTGGAGCTCTAAGCACCAACCCCAACACTTTTTGCTCAATTACGGCCCAACTTCTTTCAGTCCTCGAGTTTTTTGAGTATTTCTATACTATCCCTCGGGCACCCTTATTTTTCCCTTTTTCTGTGTCGGATACTCCATCCTTCGTTCATGACCTTCCTCTTTCGGAAGAGGACGAATCATGTCTTCGCATATAGTGCAAATTTTTATGCAGCCGCGACCTGATCCATGATATCTTGACTGGGGCCAATGGCAAGGCCGGAGTGGAGGTGTATTTGCCTAACTTCGTCGCACTTCAATTTGGCTTCGTCCAAGGGTGACCTCTTACTTTCTTTCATTCGTATTCTGCATCGTCAGACCGTTTTAAGGTCTTTTCTGTTTATGAAGTTGAGGACTCCTGGGTGGAGACTCGCTCTTTGCTGTCTTCTTTTGTCACAGCTCCTTTCGCTCTTTGTACATCCGTTCATCCTTACTTTGACTATTTCTGGCCATCGACCCGTGAATGATTTTTCTCTTTACCTTCTGCGAGAGTTGTTTCTTCCGTCCCTTTGTCCCCCAAGTCTTCTAAGCTGACGGGGTCAAAGAAAACGGCCGAGGCGTCCAGGCCCAAGAGAATAAAACTTGCTAAAAGGAAAAAACCTTCCCCTAGTAAACCTTCCCCCAGTTGCAGTTCTGATTCGAATGTGCCGCTCACCTGTCGCTCTAAGGTATGAGTTTAAGACCCATCTACTGTTGCACATAAGTTCGATGTATTCTAAGATCATAATTGTGTTTCTCTTGCAGGCGCTTAGGCTTGAGTTGTCTTCCACAATGCCCGAAACAGTGCAGACTTCGAGGACCGAAGCTCCTACTGGCGGGGGCGAGGAGGTGGGACATACAGAAATACCGGTAATTCAGTTTCTTTCTGACGAGGATGAAGCGACAGAGGGTCCCGTCATGGAGCAATTACCAGGAGAATGAGGAGTTGTCGGAGTCAATCCTGATTCCCTTGCAGATGTTCGGCCTACTACTGAGTCGCAACATTCAATGTCAGAAGCAGCATCTTCAAGTACTTATGTGCCCCATACTTCGGCATTTGCGCAACCGTTATCTTCGGCTCCTCCGCCCTCTCCTTCTCAAGTGGGGTCTCTTGTACTTGAACAGCCGTCTCTTCCGGCTCTCGTGATTTCTTCTTCTGCATCTCATGTTTCAACAGTCAAAGTGCCAACTGCTTCTGAACAACCATCGCCCCCTCGGGCTGAGTCTCCCGTATTACCACAAGACGCTGATGCTCGGTCGTCGCCTCCTCAGGCCGCATGGCCGCTGGCCCTTGTCCCCCAGTATCCTTCATCTTCAGAACCTCTATTCCAGCAGGAACCAGTACAGCCACATGCTGCGGCATCTGAGGCATTGGTGGATGGTCCATCCAGTTCAGGTCCCGGGGTGGTAAGTCTTTTCTTTATCTCTAGTTCATCCTGACCCTGGCTTATACTTGTTGATTTCTTCGTTGTGTACAGGCATCCGACCCACTACTGCAAACAGTCTAGGACATTTTGGATCATTTTGGACGACTGTCCTCTGTTTTTTTCAGCCTCATTCGCATTCGGTCAGCACCAGTGCAGACCTGCAAGTCCTTCAGGAGACCATTGGCCAATACGCTTCCTTTGCTGCACTGGAAATTAGTCAGGCTGCGCGGCCAGAGAACGTCCTTCAATTGGACAAAAGCTCATTCGAATTAAGCCGGATATTGGCCCTCTCTGCCTTGCCTATATCGGTTGATGATCGACTTTTCCTCCAAGAAATGCAAGACGGCATAGCAGCCATTCTCTCTCGGTATTGCAATATGCACAGCCAGAGGGTTGGACTTCGCTCCTCTGCAGTGAGGAAAGAAACACTTCGTGGCTCTCTGGACGACCTTTATCAGGCCTTGAGAGAGACTACTGAAGAGATGATGACCGAGGAGTCGGTCTTCCTAGACCTGGAGCGGCAGTTACAAGAGCTTCAACGTCTTGTTGAGGAAAGCCGTATGAGGAAAGAGGCTAAAAGGAGGACCCTTGCTTCTCAAGCAGCGGAGATGGGCCGGTCTATGAAAGAATATGAAGGTTTGGCCCGTATAAATTTTGAGAAAAGCTTGGCCGATTTGGATGCGGTAGGTCTGGAGATACATGATGAATGGCGCCTTAAGAGAGAGACACTTTCAGCCATTAAGGAGCTGCCTGGGGATTTTCGACGGTCTTCGGGCCAATATTAATGATTTTGGTAAGACGTTATATCGTCTATCCCTTGTATTTTTTAGGACGTTTTCGTCCGTAGTTAATGAAAAAATATTGTCATTCCAATGTAGTTTGTACACTTTTATGCTCCCACAAAGAGGGCACATATTTCTTTAAGTACTTACCATTTATCGCTCTTGCATGCACTCTTCTGTTCAAGTCCTGCAAATGATAGGCTCCGTTTGGTAACACAATATTCACCACGAATGGGCCCTCCCAGTTGGGCGACCATTTTCCATACGACGAGTCCTTGGAACCAAGTGGCAATATAGTTTTCCACACTAATTCGCCTTCCCTGAACGATTTAGCCATTACTCTGAGGTTCCTTGGCTATTTTTCTCTTTTGTGCTTCTAGACGATTTAGCACATCACATCTGATATCGTCCAATTCCAAAAAATTCTGGATCATCGCCTCGTCGTAATCTTCATTTGTCATCTTTTCTTGTAACATCACTCTGGCGGATTCGATATTCATTTCTACTAGAAGCACAGCCTCATGACCATACACCAACTGAAACGGCGTCACTGAAGTACTTGTTCATGGTGACGTCCTATAGGCCCATAGAGCCTGACTCAAATATTCATCCCATCTTCTAGCGTTGTCTGTCACCATCTTCCAAATCAACCCTTTAAGAGTCTTATTGAACGATTCTACTTGACCGTTTGACTGAGGGTAATAAGGAGTAGTGTTCACCAAACGGATTCGGTATTCGGCTAGGAAATCTTTCACTTTTTCACCGTTTAATGAGGTGTCATGGTATATCATTATTGTTTGTGGTATACCAAACCGGTGAATTATATGCTCTTTTATGAATTTGATGACCTGTTCTTGGGAGATTTCCACAACTGGGATGGCTTCCACCCATTTGGTAAAGAAATCGGTAGCGACGATGATGAAAGTATGCCTCTTGTTTGACGCTGAGTAGATCTTCCCTATCAAGTCTATCGCCCATCCCATGAACGACCATGGTTTAATGACTGGGACCATCTCGGTCGCTGGTGCCCTTTGAATAGGCCCGTGTTTCTGGCAAGTAATGCATCTTTTGGCGTATGAGATGCACGATTCTCCCATCTTCGGCTAGTAATAGCCGCTCCGTATGATCAACCATCTCATCTTTATTCCTGCTTGGTGAGCCCCGCAAACACCTTCGTGTACTTCGGCCATGATAGTTTTAGATTCAGATGGCCCTACACATTTTAACAACAAACCATCTTGTCCTTTTTTATATAGCACGTCTCCTGAGACTACGTAGTTCAAGGCTTTGAGTTTTAGCTTTCGGTCATTCTCTCCTTCGGGCTGTTCTAGAAAAGTCTTGATTTCGTTTCTCCAATCGTCCTTCTCTTTGGCTCCAATGGTCATGACGTCCGCCGGCCTTTTTCGTCTTATTAGGGCTGGCTTGACCTCTTCGCTCCAATATATCCCACCAGTATTTGTCTGCTTATACCCGGGAGCCGTTTGGGCTAAGCTGTTGGCCAATTCGTTCTTCGCCCTTGGAACGTGTTCCAACTCAACATGATCAAATCGTTCTACCAACTCTTTGGCCAAATCTAATAATGCCATGACTGATGGGCTTTGGCATTTTAAGGCTTTTATTACTTGTTGGATTACTAGTTGCGAATCCCCCTTGATGGATATATGAGTTACTCCCATATTGAGGAGTATCTCCAACCCAAGTATCAAGGCTTCGTATTCGGTCTGGTTATTAGTGCAGTATTCGTTCAACTTGACTAAAAACCGAAATGATTCTCCCAATGGGCTGATTAAGACGATCCCTAATCCAGTTCCTTTCATCGTGCTGGATCCGTTGAAATACATCGTCCATGGCTTCAGACTGCATTCATTCAGATCAATTTCTATTTCCCTAATAGTGCTCAAACATGGGTGATCGGCCAAGAAATCGGCCAAAGCTTGATTTTTAACGGCCTTTTGGGGCTCATGCCGTATATCGAATTCTGAGAGTGACAATGACCAAAACCCAACTCTTTGATGCAAGATAGGACGTGAAAATATGTACTTTATTATATTAACTCTTGTGATCAAATACACTATGTTCGGCCTAAGGTAGGCTCGTAATTTAGTACATGTGAAATATAAAGCCAAACATAATTTCTCCATTGGAGAATAATTACATTCATAATTCAGCAATTGTCTGCTGATATAATAAATGGCTCTCTCGACGTTCATGTCATCATCTTGCGTGATCATCCCAGCTATGGACTGTTCTTAAGCCGATATGTACAATTTCATTGGCCTTCCTGGCACTGGAGGTACCATCACTGGCGGCTGTGACAAGTATTTCTTCAGGCTGTCAAAAGTTTGCTGATGTTCTTCAGTCCAGACGAATTCGTCATTGTCCTTTAACCTCAATAAGGGGGAGAACACTTTTGTTTTTCCTGCACAATTGGAAATGAATCGTCTCAAGAAGTTAATTTGCCCTAAAAACCTCTGTAACTCTTTCTTATTTCGGGGTGGCATAGCTTCGGTGATCGCCCGAGATTTACCGGTGTCAATCTCGATTCCCCGTTGGTGCACAAGAAACCCTAGGAAATTCCCTGCGTACACCCCAAAAGCGTATTTGGCAGGGGTTCAATTTTAATTTAAACTTTCTCATTCGCTCAAAGGCCGTTGTTAAATGGCTAAAGTGTTCTTCCGCAGTCACAGATTTAGCCACTACATCATCTACATAAACTTCTACAAATTCACCAATCATGTCATGAAAGATCAAATTCATGGCCCGTTGGTAAGTGGCACCAGCGTTTTTTAGGCCCAACGGCATCACTACCCATTCGTAACACCCCAGAGAACCTGGGCACCTAAAGGCCGTTTTGTGTATGATGAGCGGAAAATATATCAATATTTACCGCCCTTTTTACTTAATATTTTGTTTAGTTTCTCGGGTTTGATGAACGTTTTGATATGTTTTATTTTATTTTGCAGATAAAATAATATCGGGACTCAATGAAATCATTTAGGACGAAATGTGGGTCAATTGAGGGCAATTATTGGACTTGATATATTAATTTTGGAGATTGGAAACTTGAAAGGGCGTTTTGACGAAGTGCAGTTTTGGAAGTTCCAGTTTTGCACATATGTCGTATTTTGGGCATAACTTTTTACTCCGATATCGGATTGAGCTGATTCAAGTGCCAGATTAAAGAAGACTCAAAGATCTACAATTTTGAAAGAGAAAATATTTTCGAATTCTATGATTTCATGACCGAAATTGATGAACCATCTAGAAGTGTGTGGTGTGTAATTATTAAAGTCATTATCAATCATTTTCAAAGCAAAATATAAATTAATAAATAATTAATAAAATTTATCAAATCATCACCAAACAAGATAAGCAATTAGTGGAGTAATTATGGATTTGGTGGAGTAATTAGTGGAGAAATTAATAATGGATTGGGTGGAGAATTTGATGGATGATTTGATGGAGGCAAAATTTTGCCTATAAATACCAAGCCATTTCATTTGTAAAATTCATACTTTCTTCTTTGAAATTTCATAAGGAATAAATAAAAGATTGTATCTTGTTTATTTATTTACTTCTTTCATTAATTAATTTCTGCTTTCGCACTTTCTTTTCTTTACTTTTTAGTTTTTACTTTCCGTAATTTACTTTTACGCACAATCCTTTCATTTCTTTACTTTTGCAGTTTTTTATTTTTCAAGCAATGAGGAGGTAATTTCTCCTTTGCTGGGGTGAAAGGTAAAGCTTTTATTATTGCTATTTAGATTAATCTCCCATAATTATAATATATTCACTATTTAAAATTTGACTTAACAAGGATACCGCTATATTGGCCGGTTGGTAATTCAATTTAATCTGGTTAAACCTGACTAAATAAGGATACCGCCAGATTGGTCGGTTGGTAATTAAAGTTTCTTACCGCCTATATATGGCTGGATTATGGATAATTATTATTACCGCCTTAATGGCTGGTTGGACTTAATTTGACTTAATCAGGTTACCGCCTATATGGCTGGTTGGTAAATTATCACAAGTTTATATGTTATATTATGGGAGATATCTAAATAGTAAATAGTAGAAGTTAATTCTTTTTACCTTAGCATTTAATTTATTGTAATTTACTTTTCAGCTTTTACTTTACCGCAATTACTTTTCAGCATTTTAATTTTATGTCTTTTATTTCATTAGCCCTAGTTATGTGTCATAACTAAGTTAGATATATGGGGTTGTGATGACATACAATATTACCGGTTTATAAGGGGTTAAATTATAGTTTGGGTAATATAAAGATTTATTTATTGAGTCTTAATTTTAATGCTTTTTAATTAACTGGCCATTAATAAAATTGATTAGGTAAACTGAAAATGAACTTGGAAAAGGGATTTTGTGTTTAAGACCTTAGACTCAATAGCCCACAATCTTCATTGAGGATAGATAACCCTTTAATAGATTTCCTTACAGGATAGGAATATATCTGTCGGGCGGGGGTAGCCATAATTGGAACTTAATCTTAATGAATCTAGGTAATTTGGTTGACATAGACATATGGTTCAATTGGATTATACTAGGTATTTGTAATTGACCATCGGAAGAGGCGTTTACATAATTTAGTGTTCCAGGTTAATAAATCAATATATTACCCAGCAATAAGATAACCACTTCATCTTTTAAATAATATTGGAATAAATCACAACCCTGGATAGTTTTATAAATTTGAATTTTTCTTCAGTATTCTTTTGCGTAATTTTATTTACTTGTTTTTAAATTTAGAATCATCGCCATTTCAAATCAAATCAAACAATCTGTTAGATACCAGTAATCGTTTAGCCTCAGTTAAATTAATAAATTAGGTATTAAGTCCTCGTGGGATCGATACTTTTTATACTACTTGAACGATACGTGCGCTTGCGTTATATGCGTGTATGATTACACCGATCAAGTTTTTGGCGCCGTTGCCGGGGACTTATTTATCTTTTATTATTAGTTTTGAGGTTAGATACCTTTACTTGTATCTAATTTCTTTTTACTTATTGTTTTTGTTTTCTTGTGTTTTAGGTTCTCACATCTTTCATGAGACGAACCAGAAGCTTTGAACTCCGACCGCTTGACCCAGAGATTGAAAGAACCATCAGACAGTTGAGAAGGAAAAGGCGAGAAGGCCAAGAAGTAATTGTTAACATGGAACCTGAACCTTTGGAGGTTGCACCACCAATTCCTATTCGAGATAGAACCATTCCAGTAGTTGACAGACTCATTTCATGTATTGTACTTCCTCTCTTACCAGCCAATGCGGGTGATATCAAAACTTGCATTCAGATGATACAGCAGTCAGTTCAGTTTGGGGGGAATGCAACTGAAGATCCTAATACCCACATCAGAAACTTCCTGGAAGTTTGCGGCACTTTCAATTACAATCGAGAAGCTGAAGAAGCTATGAGACTACGTATTTTCCCATACTCCTTGAAGGACAGAGCTAAAGCTTGGTTACATTCACTACCAGTGTTGGTTTCTATTATTAGTCCCAAGAAAGTATAAGCAAATGAAACACATGATTTATATATGTAATACTTGAAGCATGGTGGAATCATACTTACAAAGCTTGTGATGAAAAGTGATGAAGAAAATCTTTGAGTCTCCAAGGTGGAAACTTTCGGCCAAGGTGGAAGTGAAGAAGAAGCTCCAAGCTTTCTTTGTATTCCAAGCTCCAAGGTTGTTTCCCTATCACCTCCTTTGATCCTACAATGTGCTAGCAAAAGGAGAAAAGAAAAATCAATTTCTTCTTTGCCTAAGGAAGCTCACGGCATAAGAGAGAGAGGGAGAGAAGTTTTTTATGTTTTTACTTTTGTTTTCTAAAAACAAATTATGAAAAATAATTACCAAATATTGGTAAATACCTTTATGAAAAATAATTACCAAATATTTGGTAAATACCTTTACCAAAAGTCAAAAACATTTTCCCTCCAAAAAGCCATTAAATGGCCTCACCAACTCCTTTCATGAATAGTGACAATGTGTCACTCAATAAAGGTGACTAGTGACATCTATCAACTAGTCATGTCGATGTGACTTGCGGGCCCCATTCGTTTCAAAATATGAATGTGTCCGCAAACACTTTCGGGCTCGGTTTCGCTAATTTCGAATTAACGAATTCCCGTTGCGACGTAAATTAAATAATTATGCCTAGCGAAATCACTATTCACGTCGCTAACGAATTAATTCTAAATTAACTCGTTTGCCCGAATTAAAATCTGATTTTAATTCCGCGTCGAAATCCAATTTCGTTTAATATATCGAATATATTATTTTATCGATTAATTCCAAATTAATCGTTCTCTCTCTAAATTAGGCATTTTATCCAAAATAAAGTTTCTCCGTAATTAATCCAAGATTAATAAAGTTCGAATCAAATATCATAGGTGAATCTTCAGGAAGCGACCCAAGAGATCTCCGGATATGTTGGCAGTAAATACGGTCATCGGATAATCCGAACACGTACGTACCTCGTACTACGTTATTACCGATTTACAAGACAAGGTTGGCTTCTAGCAAAGCGCCATGCCTACCCAATTCTCCGGAAATATTCTTATCGGAATATTAGATCTTTATCAAGTGTAGTATACCGTAGTATTGCGCACATCGATCCAGTATCGGACGATCACATGTTAGGCCTGGGGCTGGAAATGTGTCTGCCCCGTACGAAACATATATCGGACATCAACCAACTAGTCTCTTTAAATCGGACAATCCTGACCTAGTCATATTGTCCCGACGGTTGCAACCTTTTTATAGAGTACTAGTTCTGTATCCTGCGCGATCATCATCTCCATATGTCTGAAGTGATACTTCCATCTTGACATCACACCCAGTACACTACGATTCTCGATAAACCCGGAAGAGGTGTACACAGAACCGGTTAAAGCCCCGAACCACCAAAACCAAAGTTTACCGATTGTCGCAAGCACTAGCGATGCAAGTCTCAGGTTAAGACCATATACACCTACCCTGATGCGGCCTCCGATAGACACGCAGACATACTACCAATGGGATTCCGCGGGGTCTATCCAGAGCGAAGCTGTTTTCCGTACCATCGGTAAAACACAACCTCCTATCGCACTTGCATAAGTATCCTATACTTAAATATATGAGAACTATGCCGTTGTGCCCTCACAACGCGCACAAGTGCAATACTAGTCTATTCCGCATTATCGATGTCCGATCTCGATAATACTCCGACTATGGATATTTAATGATTAAACCTTTTATATTGATACTGTCTCATATCATCTCAATACGGAACTAATCATATGGACTTTCGCCATTTATATATCAAAGTAAATAAATTACAAAACGACAAAAGGCAATTTCATTATCACACAGTTAATTTTGTACAATAACACAATATCATTTACAAAACAGTGACGCTATGGGTCATAATGTCTAACAACCAGCAGGTTCCATCACAACATGGAACAATCTAGCCACCAAATTTCTTGCAAAGTACTTTCCACCAGCCAGAACTGGAAAGCTGAGAAATGACATCACATCCTTTGTGCAACAAGATTCAGAAACTCTTTACGAAGCTTGGGAAAGGTACAAAGATTTACTCCGGAAATGTCCTCACCATGAGATTCCAAAATGGCTTCAAGTCCAAACCTTCTATAATGGACTTTCTAGAATAATGAGAACCACAATTGATGCTACTGCTGGAGGAGCTTTGATGGCAAAAGGAGAAGATCAAGCCTGAGACCTAATTGAAGAAATGGCCAACAATAATTCCTTGTGGCCAACAGAAAGGAGCCTGATTCAAAGAATTGCAGGAATTTATGAAGTTGGAGCCAATTCAGCAATCAATGCCAAGCTGGATCAGATTTGCAAATACATGGAGACTCTCAACACACAAAATAACCATGGAGCCACTAGTTCACCTTTTGGAGGAGCACCAGAGCCAACCCAACCTGAAGAGACGGTGAATTATGTCAACAATTTCAACAGACAAGGGATCAATCCATATTCCAACACCTACAACCCAGGGTGGAGGAATCATCCTAACTTTTCATGGAGCAACAATTCAGGGCAAAAGAATAATCCACCACCTGGATTCCAACAGCAGAACTATCTACCACCTGGATTTCAGCAACAGAACAAAGGCCAGGAGCATGAAAAAGAACCAGTAATGGCAGAAGTGCTAGCTCAGTTAAAAAAATATGAAGCTATGTTTCAAAACCAATCAGCTTCTATCAAAGCACTGGAGAATCAAATTGGACAACTGGCCAATGCTCAGAGTTACAGACCGCCAGGAAATCTTCCCAGCAACACAGAACTAATCCAAGGAACCGAGGGAAGGAGCAATGTCAAGCCATTACCTTGAAAAGCGGTACTGAAATCAACAAAGATGTTGGAATCAAGACAACAATCAAGGAAGTTCCAAAAGATGCAGTTCCACAGATGGAGGAAAAAGAAGCAAAGGAAAAAGAACGGATCACTCCACCTCCACCTTTTCCTCAGCGTCTTCAGAAAAACAAACTGGATAAGCAGTTTGCTCGATTCTTGGAGGTTTTCAAAAAGCTGCACATCAACATTCCATTTGCAGAAGCCTTGGAACAAATGCCCAGTTATGCCAAATTCATGAAAGATATCATTTCACGAAAACGGAGATTGGGAGATTATGAGACAGTTGCATTATCCGAAGAATGCAGTGCTATCATCCAGAGAAAGCTTCCCCCAAAGTTGAAAGATCCTGGCAATTTCACCATTCCATGCATCATAGGAGAACATAACTTCGGTAAGGCTTTATGTGATTTAGGTGCGAGTGTTAACTTAATGCCTTTTTCTATTTTCAGGAAATTACAAATTGGAGAAACAATGCCTACCTCAGTCTCTCTGCAACTTGCTGATAGATCGCTGGTATTTCCAAGAGGTGTAGTTGAAGATGTGCTGGTCAAAGTTGACAAATTCATTTTCCCAGCAGATTTTATTGTCCTTGACATGGAAGAAGATACAGATGTACCAATCATCCTCGGGAGACCATTCTTGGCTACAGGACGGACCATTATTGATGTACAGAAAGGAGAATTAACCATGAGGGTACATGACCAAGTAGTAACATTCAATGTTTTCAAAGCCATGAATTTTCCAAATGATGAAAAGAATGAAGAATGTTTCAGACTCGATGTGATACACAGTACCATCCAGAACTCTGACGTAAAGCAAAGTTCTACTGACAAACTTGAAACATGTCCACTACATGTGGAGACTGGTGATAAAGCGTCTTGTGCACTAAAGCCAATTCTTGCCCCACAAGCAACATAAGAGAAACAGTTCCACCAGTTCAATAAATTGGAGGAATTTCACATTCAGCCTTTTGAGAATTCCAAATTGTACAAAGAAAATGCCAAGAAAAGACATGATGAAAAGTTAGTGCGCATACAATTGGAACCAGGCCAGAAGGTACTGTTAAACAAATCAAGGGTAAAATTCTTCTCACGGAAGCCAAAATCACGGTGGACAGGTTCATTCCTAATCACCAAGGTTTTACCAGACAGAGCCATTGAGATTCATGATCCCGACTCCAGCAAAACATTCAAGGTTAAAAACAAACGTGTCAAGCATTACTGGGGAGAATCATTTGAGCAACAAAAAGAAAGTGTCACACTTTCAGATCCAGCATAACGTTCAGGCAGTCACGTCTGGCTGAAGACATTAAATTTAGCGCTAGCAGGGAGGCAACCCATGCAATTTATTGTAATTTCTGTTTTCATATTTTGTGTATACATGTTGTAGAATTTTTAATTTTGTGTGTTATTTTGTAGGAAAAGCACAAACGGAGCATTTTAAGACAGAAGGAATAGTGTTTGGCGATTACAAAGAAGAGAGTTATTTCATTAGTGGTGGCTGAGTAAGGAATGAATTCTTGAGATGCATCCTAATGGATATTTATACTAAGCGAGTGGAGTATTGCATACACAATTCTGTTGCCTTAATAATTGCTTTGATGGAGGCAAAATTTTTTTTTGGTATTTTCTTTATTTTCACCGTTAAGATCAATACTTTTTGACTTTCACGATTTATTTTTACGTTCATCTAATAATTGTCATTTTACAGATACTAGTGCAATTATTACTCACCCTTTTCAGGATCTATAAATTCAGCTCGTCATTCGTCTCTTCCTCACATCGAGATAAAAATTCATATAAGAGAAAAATGGAAACCACTTCCAAGCGACGAGTTACTCATATCTGTGTGTTTTGTGGATCTAATTCTGGGAACAAGCCAGAATATATGGTGGCCGTAAAAGAATTGGGGAGAGTTATTGCAGAACGAAATATGCACTTAGTATATAGCGGTGGCAATCTTGGATTAATGGGATGTGTTTCAAAAGCCGTGCAAGAAGGTGGCAGCCATGTTTTGGGGATCATTCCAAAACCATTAGCAGAGACAGGCCTTATCGGAGATTCAAACGGAGAGGAATGTATAGTCTCAGACATGTCTGAACAACTCATTGGGATGGTCAATCACGCTGACGCCTTCATTGCTCTACCAGGCGGGCTAGGGATGTTGGAAGAAATATTCACTGTGGCATCTTGGGCAAATTTGAACATCCACCAGAAACCCATTGGATTACTTAATGTGGATGGATTTTTCGATTTTCTTTTCGTATTTCTTGCAGATGCTAACAGATTGGGGCTTATCTCAAAACCAACAAAAGACATATTCCTAACTTCGAGAAAGGCCAAAGAATTAATTGACCAAATCCTAGCCTTTGAACCAAAAATCGACCCCATTCTTTCCAAGTTGAACTGGTCAGATAGCAATCGTAACAAGAAGCGTAAATTGGGCATAGATCTTAATCGGTAAATTTTTGATTTCAGCTAACCAGGTACTAATTTCTAAACTCTTCTTCTACTGTTTAAGACATTGGGGACAATGTCTCATTTAGGTTTGGGGGAGGAAATTAGTTGATTAGTATCTTGTTTTTAGTTTGTGTGATGTTTGTATTTTTAGTTCAAAATTTTTCGAAAAATACAAAAAAATTGAAAAATTTTCAAAAATTACAAAAATATTTTGCGTTTTTGTGCTTGTATTTTGACTAAGAAGGTGAAATTGGTGTATGAGATAGCCGAGTAAGGAGTTTCGACTCCTGAGACGTATTTCAAACCTATTTCGAAACAAGTTAATTTTTGTTTATTTCCTTTTGAATCACTTAATTTGTAAATTCTCCATAAAACTGACTAAAATGGATCTTCATATGCTCAGTTGGCAGGTATTATCAATATGCATAGTAACATACGGACATGAGCTGTATTTGAAAAGTTTGTAATATTCAGTGCTCTAGTTCAATTGGAGGAAGCATCTCAAAAAGTGATGGAGTAAAAAAAAAAAAAAAAAAAAAGACGTCCGAGATTCGAGATATTAAGTCTGTAAGGGTGTTTCAACACCTAGTGCCCTAAAACCAACTGGTTTGGGAGTCACTGGCCCAAAGCTTGCTACATGGATCAAGGATGTTGCAAAAATATATATATATCTGAAGTTTGAGTAATTAAGTCTGTAGGGGTGTCTTAAAACCTGGTGCCCTAAAGCCAACTGGTTTGGGAGCCACTGACCCAAAGCTCGCTACATAGACGGAAGGTATTGTATATAAATAAAAATTCAAAATTCAAAAATCAAAGAAAAAAATCAGAAAAATCAGAAAAATTATTCCATTACTACAAAAAGGTGTGAATTCTGATAAAACTCTAGGACAAAAATATTACTCTCTTATCAACTACATTTTTGATTGTTGTGGGCAAAAATGAGATTGATTAATATTTTGTTAGGCTGTGTATATGGAGAATTTACTTATTCGGTAATTTAGAAAGAAACAAAACAACTAGTAACTTGTAGTAGAAGTTTCACCTGAGTAGTCACTAATTTCTTTATTCTCTTTTCGCTTATCTTTTTTGCTTTTGTGTGCATTAGTTTCACTACCTTTTTACTTTTGTAAAATGTTTGTGGGTATCATTGCTGCAAACCCTCACGAGACTACAACTCGTCCACTAGGGACACCTAGGGGTTTAAAGGCTTGTTGCATATGCTAAATGCAACCGTGATCCCTACGAAAGTGGCTTAGTTTAATTTTATTTTTATTTTTTTTTTTGCTCGAGGACTAGCAAAAAGTTAGGTTTGGGGGTGTGATGAGCGGAAAATATATCAATATTTACCGCCCCTTTTACTTAATATTTTGTTTAGTTTCTCGGGTTTGATGAACGTTTTGATATGTTTTATTTTATTTTGCAGATAAAATAATATCGGGACTCAATGAAATCATTTAGGACGAAATGTGGGTCAATTGAGGGCAATTATTGGACTTGATATATTAATTTTGGAGATTGGAAACTTGAAAGGGCGTTTTGACGAAGTGCAGTTTTGGAAATTCCAGTTTTGCACATCTGTCGTATTTTGGGCATAACTTTTTACTCCGATATCAGATTGAGCTGATTCAAGTGCCAGATTAAAGAAGACTCAAAGATCTACAACTTTGAAAGAGAAAATATTTTCGAATTCTGATGATATCATGACCGAAATTGATGAACCATCCAAAAATGTGTAGTGTGTAATTATTAAAGTCATTATCAATCATTTTCAAAGCAAAATATAAATTAATAAATAATTAATAAAAATTATCAAATCATCACCAAACAAGATAAGCAATTAGTGGAGCAATTATGGATTTGGTGGAGTAATTAGTGGAGAAATTAATAATGGATTTGGTGGAGAATTTGATGGATGATTTGATGGAGGCAAAATTTTGCCTATAAATACCAAGCCATTTCATTTGTAAAATTCATACTTTCTTCTTTGAAATTTCCTAAGGAATAAATAAAAGATTGTATCTTGTTTATTTATTTACTTCTTTCATTAATTAATTTCTGCTTTCGCACTTTCTTTTCTTTACTTTTTAGTTTTTACTTTCCGTAATTTACTTTTACGCACAATCCTTTCATTTCTTTACTTTTGCAGTTTTTATTTTTCAAGCAATGAGGATGTAATTTCTCCTTTGCTGGGGTGAAAGGTAAAGCTTTTATTATTGCTATTTAGATTAATCTCCCATAATTATAATATATTCACTATTTAAAATTTGACTTAACAAGGATACCGCTATATTGGCCGGTTGGTAATTCATTTTAATTTGGTTAAACCTGACTAAATAAGGATACCGTCAGATTGGTCGGTTGGTAATTAAAGTTTCTTACCGCCTATATATGGCTGGATTATGGACAATTATTATTACCGCCTTAATGGCTGGTTAGACTTAATTTGACTTAATCAGGTTACCGCCTATATGACTGGTTGGTAAATTATCACAAGTTTATATGTTATATTATGGGAGATATCTAAATAGTAAATAGTAGAAGTTAATTCCTTTTACCTTAGCATTTAATTTATTGTAATTTACTTTTCAGCTTTTACTTTACCGCAATTACTTTTCAGCATTTTAATTTTATGTCTTTTATTTCATTAGCCCTAGTTATGTGTCGTAACTAAGTTAGATATATGGGGTTGTGATGACATACAATATTACCGGTTTATAAGGGGTTAAATTATAGTTTGGGTAATATAAAGATTTATTTATTGAGTCTTAATTTTAATGCTTTTTAATTAACTGGCTATTAATAAAATTGATTAGGTAAACTGAAAATGAACTTGGAAAAGGGATTTTGTGTTTAAGACCTTAGACTCAATAGCCCACGATCTTCCTTGAGGATAGATAACCCTTTAATAGATTTCCTTACAGGATAGGAATATACATGTCGGGCGGGGGTAGCCATAATTGGAACTTAATCTTAATGAATCTAGGTAATTTGGTTGAAATTGGATTATACTAGGTATTTGTAATTGACCATCGGAAGAGGCGTTTACATAATTTAGTGTTCCAGGTTAATAAATCAATATATTACCCAGCAATAAGATAACCACTTCATCTTTTAAATAATATTGGAATAAATCACAACCCTTGATAGTTTTATAAATTTGAATTTTTCTTCAGTATTCTTTTGCGTAATTTTATTTACTTGTTTTTAAATTTAGAATCATCGACATTTCAAATCAAATCAAACAATCTGTTAGATACCAGTAATCGTTTAGCCTCAGTTAAATTAATAAATTAAGTATTAAGTCCTCGTGGGATCGATACTTTTTATACTACTTGAACGATACGTGCGCTTGCGTTATATGCGTGTGTGATTACACCGATCAGTGTACATCGTTTTCATCGATGTAAATCTGATTATAGCCTGCATACCCATCCATAAAATAGTAGACTTGGTATCCCGCCGTGGAGTCCACTAGGGAATCTACTGTTGGCATTAAGTATTGGTCTTTCGGCGTTGCTAAGTTTAAATTTCTGAAGTCTATACAGATCCTTATTTTTCCATTCTTTTTCCTGACTGGGACGATATTCTACAACCATTCCACATATCTGGTCGTTCTAATGAATTTCGCCTCTAAAAGGCGTTCAACTTCTTTCTTAATATCAGGCATGACATTGGGCGCGAACCTCCGGGGATGCTGCTTATGAGGCCTGTGGCTTGGCATGATTGGCAGCCTATGCTCTACTAATGTCCTATCTAATCCAGGCATCTCATTGTAGTCCCATGCAAAACAATCTTTGTACTCTCGTAGTAAACAAATTAGGTTTTCGCGTACTTGGGACTCCAGTTCATTGCTGACGTAGGTGATGCGTTTGTCATGTTCGTTCCCCAGATTTACTTCGTCCAATGCATCTTGTTTTCTTGAAATATTTGCCTTTCGTCGTCCATTCAGAGCGTACTCTTCTTCCATTGATTCTCCTCATTCCATTAAACAGTCCACTCCACATAGTTCTCTTATTTTGTCCTTCGTCTGGTGTGCCAGCTATTTGCCTCTCAAGGCCGAAATAGCGGCATATGCTTCGTCCTTATTTCTTTGCTCCATTACATAGGACATTAAATTGGCCTTGTGGGCCGTAAGGACGGCTTACTCCTTATTCTGGCAGTACTTCATTCAAACCGCTGTGTGTTGGTTCTCCAAAGACCAATGTGGTTGGTCTCGTCTGTGCGAACAAATCATTCAGCAACCCGGCGGGGTATGGCTCGTCATTTTGAGCCACAATGGTTGGGCTTTCCCCTTCATTCAGAACTCTGGTCGGCCCATAGTTCTCTTCTTACATGAAGTACTCGGCCGAATTTGTCTCTGCAGCGAAAGGCTTATTGTCGGCATGCACTATCTCCACTTCGTCCCTTTGGTTCCAGAAAACCAGGCATTGATGAAGGGATGAAGGGATGCATCGACTGTCGTGAATCTAGTCTCGTCCCAGGAGCATATTGTATGTGGTTGGCCTATCTATGACGGAAAATACTATTGTCTTCGTAGTACTTCCCACTTGCAGGTCCAATGGAATAACTCCTTTTGCTGTCGTCGCCCCTCCATTAAAGCTGGTAAACACCATTTCGGTAGGGATGAGGTCTTCTTCGGACTTTGCCAAACGTCTTAGCATCCTAACTGGTATTGCATTAATGACCGCCCCGTTATCAATTAGCACTTTGGTGACATGTATCCCATTGGCCTTTGCCTTCACATACAGCGACCGCAGATGTTTCGTCATTTGTGTTGGTGGCTTCGGGAAAACCACTTTCCCTGATAAACCTATTTCCATTGCTTGATCGCCCCCATTGTTAACTTGAGGCGATTTCTCTTCTATGTCCCATCTAGAAGGTGGCAACGTGGCTGGTGCATCATGGGAGACATGATTGACAGTCAATCTTCGTTTTTCGGCTCTGGTGATGGCCCGTTTTATCTTAGGTGTCCCATACAGAACGAAGAACGAATATTGCCCAAAATCTTCTCCCAGTGTCCCGACTGCAGGATTGCCGACTTCGTACAGTTCTTTGAGAAACAGGTTTTATGAAATTCCCCTTCTTCTTGTTTCGGTTCTAATGTCAATCTCTTCATCTATGTCCGTTATCTCTTCATCTTCAGCTTCCCTGTCTGCAGCTTCCCTGTCTGTGATTGAGAGCGCTGTAAATTCAGTCTCGTCACCCTTATAAACATCCTCGTTTGTTCCGGCTTCCTCATTGTTATCTCTCCTGAATTTCCCCAGGCAACAGGTAATGATTAGCCACAATTGGTGGCATACTGCCGAACTGAATGACAATAGGCGGCTCTTCATCGTCTGTTTCATCCCGCTTCCGTCTACCTAATTTAGTGCGTTCATAGCAACTTGTCATCGTTCTTTCTTTGTTGCCACCCCCTTTTTTGTCTACTTCTGCTTTCTCTGTGGTGTGAGGGCTACGACCTGTGGTGGCCTTTGCTTCGCATTATCGGCGCATCAAATGGCCATAGTTCCTTTGGTGTAGCCTCAACCGCGTCCTTGTCATTTCGTCCACATGGGGATAGTTCCTGTCTGGCCGCTAGCCCGAGTGTGGCTTTTGGTATGAATGCCAAATATTGAGCCGATGAATCTTCGGCCTGAATGTTCTTATATTTTGGACGAAATTTGAGTTCTCCCTATAGATCCTTGGGGCGAAGGTCCGCGGCTGCCATGATGATGACTATCTCCTTGTAGGCCTTTCACAAGTGTCTTCTAACTCTTTCATCCATTCCATGTTGTTCTTGCATTGAATATAAATGTTCTGCCGGTCTCCTTGCTCTGAAGGTGCCTTAATCCTTTCCAGAGCGCTTAGACGATGACGGTGCTGTCCTTCGTCTAGCGTCAATTTGACTTTCAACAGATTCATCTTGGCAAGGTCCGGATTGATCATGTTCAACCCCACCGATTTTGGAAACGGGTCGCTGTCCACTGCCATCTTTTTCTCGAACGTGATTCATCCAGATTCTATGGCGTCCTGTAAAATATTACAAAAAACAAGGCAATTACTAGTTGTATGAGACCATGTATTGTGCCACTTACAATATTTTTTGCTACCGATTTGCTCGGCTGTTGGCAACGTGTGTCGGTCGCTCAAGCTAATTTGGTTGTCCTTATATAACTGGTCAAATATAGCATCGACTTTAGTAAAATCGAAGGAGAAGTTCCTGCTCTTTTTATCATTCTTTTCACTGGCTTGGGGTTATGTCCACGTCTTGCAAACGTAGGGATTCCATTTAACCAATTCGGCCAAACTTAAATCGGTCGACTCGCTGTCTACTTTTGCCCATTTCATAGTCGATATTTCTATAAGTATGTCTCTTCGCAATTCTTCTTGCTCATCTTCTCGCATAATCGCTCATAACGCACCATACTAGTAGTGAGTTGGGGAAGGTCCCAAAACTTGCGATCCTGAAACTTCTTTTTTAGATCGAGATTTAAGCAATCTTGAGCGATCCTCACAAATTCTTTTTCGGGCAAAAACACGTAACATCGGCCTCGGGCTACCTTAAACCGTTGTAAAAATGTCTCGACCCACTCTCCTGACAATTGTCTTAGATTTGCCAAATCGGCTAAGGCCACTTCAGATTCAGCCTTGTAAAATTGCGCATGAAATAATTACTCCATTTGCTGCCAACTTTCTACCGCATTGGCCGACAGACTGACATACCAGGAGAAAGCTACCCCTGACAATGAGCCGTGAAATAACCTCAGTTTGTGGAAATCATTGACTTCCCCACACTGAAGGGTAAATCGCCCTATGTGCTCTATGGTAGAAACTTCCTCAGACCCCGTAAAGAGGGAAAAATCCGGTACCGTGTAGTTTCTAGGCTATGGGTAAGCCACATCGATCCAATCAGGAAACAGCTTCCGATATCTTGGCCGAATTGGCCGTATGCCTAGACCGAATCGGTTTTGAAGGATCTCGGTCATTTACTCCCTTAGCATATCGTTGCCATTAAATGGCACGACTATGGGCGGTGGCTGCGGTCCTCTCAAAAGTGGGTCATAATCATGATTCTCCCCTGAGAAGCCTGGACACCCTGAGGCAACACCACTTCATTTTGTGCCATATTTGGTCCTTGGTGTATATTCGGCCCTAAATGTGGGCTATTGCCTCCAGGACTCATTCCTCCCCTGAGGACTGTAGGGATGGTGGTCCCTTGTGGAGGAACACTACTAGGACCAGCCTCCTGACTGCTTGCCGCAGGGAGAGGCGTAGTCCACGGCAGTGTCGTCCCGCCGTTTAGACCCAGCCAAGGTTCCGTTCGGAACCGGAACCGAACCGGAACCTAACCGGTTCAGTTAGGGTTCCTCCCTAGCCGAACCGGTTGGAACCGTTGGAACCGTTCGGTTCCACGGTTCCAACGGAACCGTACGGTTCCGGTTGGACCCGGATTAATATTTTTTTTTATTTTTTAATAAGAATTTTATTTGTAATTTAGTGTAATTATGTAATGTAATTTAACGTAATTTGTAATTTACATAATTTTATTTGTAATTATGTAATTTTATTTGTAATTATTTTCAAAAAAAATAATTTAAAGTAATTATTTGTAATTTAACTTTTATTTTCAAAAAAGTAAAAAAAAAAAACCGAATGGAACCGGAACCGGAACCGGAACCGAACGGTTCGGTTCCGGTTCCGGTTCCATTTTAGTGTGGAACCGGAACCGAATCGGAATTAACCGGTTCGGTTCCTGTTCCACACAAAGTGGAACCGGAACCGGACGGTTCGGTTCGGTTCCGAACCGGAACAGGACGGTTCGGTTCGGTTCCGACCGGAACCGAACCGCCGGCCCGGTCTGCCGCCGTTTACACATTTGGCCATTAATTCATTCAACGAGCTTAGATGTTTAGCCATGTTTTCATAATGCGAATTGGTAGTTGATACGAATCTATCTATGACATGCGCATTTTGAAGCCTAACCTGTTCGACAACATCCTGTGTGAATTCACCGAACAACGCGCGCACCGCGTTAGGGCTGAGTTCTCTCATAGATTCGTACCGACTAGCATCTGCAAGACCCTCGAATTGACCCACTATGGCTGTAACGTTGGGCTGGTTGGTTTGCTCCAGTCCTCATTCCTCCGCAGTTGAGCCAGTTTGAGCGTTTCTTTTCGGAGACATCTACACTCTTTACACCAATTCTCCCACTGTGGTCGCCAAAAACTGTTTGCGCAATTTTTATGCGTGAAGAAAGAAGAGCGTGTAAGGTTCAAACCTCCTGAGACAAAGTCCCAGCAAGGGGTGTTTGATTAAGTGAATAAGCCTCTACGGGGCGCAAGCACACAAGTTACAGTCCTAAGATTACAATCTAAGAAATGAAAAATAAAAATATGCTCATTTGAGTCTTCATTTGATCGGGCTTTCTCTCTTGGCGTAGATAAGCTTTTATAGTGAAGCTTGTCAACCGTTTTAGGCGGTTCCAGTATCTCCCTGCAGTTGCTGGATTGTGCCTGTAACCACTAAGCTGCGTGTCTCAACTGCTTGATTGTGGAGGGAAAACCGTCCAACTGCTATGACCGTGGAAGTAACCGCATCATGGGTTTTCGTCCTAACCGCTGATCCGGCGTCCCAAGCTCTTTGTCGTTCTCCGATCCATCGCCCTTCTTCCCTTCATTCTTCTCTTCGTCCCAGGACGATTTCGTCCTATGGTGGAGATTTTCGTCTGCCAACATTATCATTTCAATTATAAATACACGAATGAGTTTCTGATTAAAAGGCAATTTGATTATCTTTAAGATAGATTTTTGGTTGAGTTTTATTCATTGTAATTATATGGAAGCTTCTAATTAAAGGGCGAGTTGGCATCTTCTCTGTGCATTCAAGTTGCCCATTTAGTTTAAAAATTCAAGTCCTCAATTTTACGAGAAACCTTTAAAATTTTGGACGGAATTTTAGAGTTAATTATTTTTATTTTTTTAAATTGTTGGTAGGTGTTCTATTTAAGTATATTTTAGGTGTTTTTTTTTTATTTTATGAATTTACTTAGAACAGTAGTTTTTCCATATTATAGATAAAATTATGTGACATATTTAAATCTTTTATATTAGTTTTCAAGGAATTATCTGAAATTTGAGTTTTGTTATAATTTTTAATGTGTTAATAATGTTTTAAAATCTGAACAGGTGGTTGAATCTGGATTTTAAAAGTCTAATATCACTAATTCGACCCATTAAATTGGTCCGGTTAAACTGGTTGATATCATATTGATGTTATAAATAATTTTAATTAATTATAAATTATAAATATATATACACACTATCATTTAATTCTAACAATTTCTAATATCAAACAATTTATAAATATATATATATATATATATATATATATATATATAGATTTGTTTAGGGTTTAGGAATTTTAAAAATTTGGTTATTTTTTAGAATTGTGTTAAAAAATTGGATTTTATCAATTCATCGATTTTTACTAATTTTGATTATTGATTTTGAAGGTGTATTCAAATCAGACTCATAATTAATTCCCGATTTGATAAATTTGACCTATTGATTCGATTTTCAGAACAATGGTTCTAACTTTAAACTAACATATAGGATTGTAAAACCAATTTTTGGAAAATTAAAAACAAAAATCGTCACACACATTTTCTTAAGCTTTTTTTCTTTCTATTTATTATTTTTAAAGGCAGAAAATTATATATTTTAAATCGAAACATGGTCAAATAATAAAATTAGATTCCTCTGCAAACAAATAATAATAAAGAAGATAGCTGCCCCTTAGCTTTTTGATGTGGGTCCAATCCTTTTTGAAAATTGATAACTCGAAAACAGCATTTATTCGTTTTAATCCTTTTTTCTTTATCATTGAAAAATGAGTTGTGTGGTCGTCCCGTGTTTGATTTAATAGGTTGAGTTTTGAACGGTTCTTTAAGAGTTTCGAATTCAATTTAGGTGAGTAATATTTATAAGAATCCGAGATAATAGAGTTTTATTAACTCAGATCAAGATCCAATAACATGTGATATAAGAAAAAATTTCTAGATATTCAAAAATGAAATTTGAGTTGGGTCTATTTTTCATGGAAAATGAAATCACCAATGTGACGTGACACCTAACAAAACTTATTATATTTCATTTTTCTTGGAAAACGTAAAATATTTTTTCAATGAATTAAAAATAGAGAAGTGATAGATATACATAAGCAAATCTCGAAAATTTCTACAACTCTCAGTGTAAGAAATTTTCGGATTTCTTTATATATATCTATCATTTTTGTACAGAATAGGAATACCAACAATTTTTTATCCAAATATAATTTTAAGCCAAATTAAATTTTTAGAGTATTTTGTCATACATATTTTAATAATAATATATTGATATATTGATAAAAGAAAATTTTGGATTACTGAATAACAAAATAAGAATAAAATATTACTTTGATGAGTGAATTATAATTTCCTTAAATAAATTATTATCCTCAATTTACTGTCGATTTAAGACAATATAATCCTGTAATATAATAAAATCAAGAAATCACATACCGATAATTATTTGGTTTCTAAGATAGCTTCAAAGAATAATGTTAAAACTTATTTGGTTACTGTGTTCTTACAATGGACTTTAAACAAACAGTAAACCGAACACAAATGATACAATTAACAACAGTGATACAATTAGCAACAGCAAAAGTAATAAAACAGCAACAGGACAAGAACAGCCAGAGAACGAGAAATCAGTAAATCAGTCCCAGCGGAGCAGCAACGAAATTGCGAAAATACAGCAACGAAATTGCGAAAATACAGCAACGAAGGCAGCGCAAACCGAGAGAATTCTGAGGGTTGTTGATGCAGCAACAATCTCCTTAAAATAAATTCGTCCCCTACTGATTGGTGCAGTACAACGCGAGACGTCTGTTTCCCAGGATGCAACGGAAAATTGAACGAGTATGGGCACCACCAAAACCCGTTCTCAACGAACCACAAAAGCGTTTGAACTCTTCTAAAAACAAATGAAAACAAATGCTCTGAAAATTTCGGCTAACTCTCTGTGTTGTGCATTCTGTGTGTGTTGTCAAATCTCTAAAAAATAAAAATCACAACTCATTTAAAGGAAATTAACATCCCAATTATATCTCATAAATGGGAGGCCTTTCACTTATTGTAACCACCAAGCTAATAAAATTAGTTGTTATGGAAATTCAAAAGGCTTGGAAAATTAAAGAGACTAGTAAAAATTCGGCTGGGCTGGGCCCGTACAATTTGGTCTGGTATTCGTGTACGCAGGATACACGAGTGCACACGAGCCAAGCCTGTTTGGATTTTGATTTGCACCCCCCTACGCGCACGTAGAGAGAGCCTATATCCTTATAACTCTTACACATCTACATATGGGCAATCATATATAAACACAACTTCTCTCTAATAGCTTTCCCATGTGGGACAAACACATTTCTCTTTATTTTCCAACACCAATGGGTGAACTTTGAGCAACAATTTCTCATTCACCCAAGCACCATTTTAAGCATATGAATATACCATTTCGAAGTACTCATGGAGGAGTATCCGAATCATTCAATAATAATCACTAACACGAAGTGGACCATGCTTAAAATTGTGCCTCAAAATGCTTACTCATAAGCATTTTCCAACAATCCCCCACATGAATGAAATTGGCGAAAAATCGTCAAATAAAATTATTTTATAAAACATTTTATTTTGACCTAGAAAAGTTCAACGGTTCAACACCTGCATAGGATGGTAGGCCTCAGCCTTCGAACCTTCCCTTGTGAAAGTATATCTCATTTACTGGCTGACAGTGGACGCGATGTCATTGAACTGTACTGTCGTTCATGTAAATGGAGAACATATATCACACAGATATTTTACCTAACACACACCTGAGTTCTCATTATTATGTTCATTTTGGCCATGAACATCAACCAGGTTCTGCAAGAGTTTCTAAGAATTGTGCCCCGTACAATTTCCTTTGAAGCGACCCCACTTCTCTCTCACATAGGTGATTTCTTATTTAAGAGTATCTCGTAATACTCTGCTCGGATTCTCGACGCATAAGAATCATTAAAAGCCTTTGCTTAACCTCTATCCATACGAGCATCACTGTTTCATTTCACCATAGGAATGGACTAGAGGGTAACCCCCCACAGTGAATCAATTATGTCTTTACGAGTAGGTTGTCCCGTTGAACCTAGATCTTGGGATCTCCAGTCAACAAGGTTGGGTTTTCCTTCGTAATAAACATTTATCTTATGGGCTTTAGTCTCATTCCCCTCGATGATTTCACAACTAACTCTCCGTTTAACCCTTTGGTTAGCGGATCCGCAATGTTATTCTTTGACTTTACATAGTCAATCGAAATAACTCCAGTAGAGAGTAATTGTCTAACGGTATTATATCTACGACGAATATGTCTAGACTTACCATTATACATATTATTATGTGCCCTTCAAATTGCAGATTGACTATTGCAATGAATGCAAATTACTGGCACTGGCTTAGGCCAACTTGGAATATCCTCTAGAAAATTTCGAAGCCATTCTACTTCTTCAGCACACTTATCTAATGCAATGAATTCTGATTCCATTGTAGATCTGGCTATCACAGTCTGTTTGGAGGATTTCCATGATATAGCTGCACCTGCTAGTGTAAACACATAGCCACTGGTAGACTTTAAGTCTTTCATGTCAGATATCCAGTTAGCATCACTGTATCCTTCGACTACAGATGGATATCTATGATAGTGCAACCCATAATTACGAGTAAAACGTAGGTACCTAAGTACTCTCACTATTGCTTTCCAGTGATCAATCCCTGGATTACTCGTATATCTGCTGAGCTTATTTACTGTACATGTTATATCATGCCTTGTACAACTCGATACATACATCAAACTCTCGATCACTCTAGAGTATTCTACTTGAGATATACCATATCCTCTATTCTTTGATAGGTGTAGACTCACATCTAAAGGAGTTCTAGCCACAGCAGAATCATCATTGTTGAATTTACCAAGAATCTTGTCCACATAGTGCGACTGATCAAGAATAAGTCCATCTGAACTTCTCGAGATCTTTATTCCCAAAATGACATCTGCTAGACCCATGTCTTTCATGTCAAACTTAGATTTCAGCATATTCTTGGTAGATTTCACCATTTTAACATTACTCCCGACAATCAATATGTCATCAACGTAGAGACATAAAATGACATAGCCAACTTCTGTCTCTCTGACATAAATACATTTATCACACTCATTGATTTTGAAACCATTTGCCAACGTGGTGTAATCAAACTTTTTATGCCACTGTTTCGGAGCTTGTTTCAATCCATACAAGGATATTACTAACTTATAGACTTTCTTTTCTTGTCCTGGAGCTATAAAGCCTTCAAGTTGTTTCATGTAGATTTCTTCATCTAAATCTCCATTCAGAAATGATGTTTTCACATCCATCTGATGTACCTCAAGATTGCGCAAAGCTGCAATCGCTAGTATCATCCTTATGGAATTTATTCTCGTTACAGGAGAATAAGTATCAAAGTATTCAAGACCTTCACGTTGTCTGTAACTTTTAATTACAAGTCTTGCTTTGTACTTATCAATTGATCCATCTGCCTTCATTTTCCTTTTGAAAATCCACTTGAACCCTAAAGGTTTACATCCTGGAGGAAGATCCACTAACTCCCAGGTGTGATTTTGTAAGATGGATTCAATTTCACTATTGATGACATCTTTCCACAGGGCACCATCAGCTGACCTTACAGCTTCGTTATAGCTTTGAGGATCATTTTCTAGCAAAAACGTCAAAAAATCCGGACCAAATGATTTTTCCATTCTAGCTCTTTTGCTACGTCTTGGTTCAAGTTCAACAACTTGTTGATCCTCTGGAGCATTTATGTGTTCTCGGTCCTGACTATCTTCAACGATAGTCTCATGTGCCTGTTTGTGCACATTTGAATTCGAATTAGTTTTACAAGGAAAAACGTATTCGAAAAAGGATGCATTCCTCGACTCCATTATCGTATTCTTGTGAATATCTGGTATATTAGACTCATGCACAAGAAATCGATAAGCATTACTGTTATGTGCATATCCTATGAAAATGTAATCAACAGTTTTTGGTCATATTTTCACCCTTTTAGGTGGAGGAATAACTACCTTGGCAAGACACCCCCACACTCGTATGAATTTATAGGAAGGTATTCTTCCTTTCCACATCTCATAAGGAGTTTTCCCTGCTTCTTTCCGTGGTACCTTATTTAAAAAGTAATTAGCTGATAAGACAGCTTCTCCCCACATATTCTGAGGTAAGCCAGAGCTGATTAACATAGCGTTCATCATCTCTTTCAAGGTACGATTCTTCCGTTCCGCAATCCTATTGGATTGAGGTGAATAAGGAGCTGTGGTTTGATGTATGATTCCATTTTGTTCACAAAGTGATTCAAAAGGAAAAACATACTCACCACTACGATCACTTTTTAACTCCTTAATTCTTTTATTCAATTGGTTCTCAACTTCATTCTTATAGAGAACAAATTTCTCTATAGCTTCGTCCTTACTTTTCATCAAATACACATAGCAAAATCTTGTGCAATCATCAATAAAGGTACTAAAATATTTATTACCGCCTCTCGATTGTATTGAATTAAAATCACATACATCGATATGAATAAGATCAAGTGGTTCAGAGTTTCTTTCAATACTATGAAAAGATGATCTAGTTAGTTTTGCCTCAACACAAGTATCACACTTATGTTTGTTATCAATTTTAAAATTGGGAATGTGATTCATGTTAATTAATTTCCGTAATGAATTAAAATTAACATGTCCTAATCTACCATGCCATAGATTAGAGTACTCAACAATATAAGCAGAAGAACTAGTTTTATGGATATTTTTGGGTTTAACAACCATTACATTGAGCTTAAAGAGCCCATCAGTTACATACCATTTTCGTACATACATCCCATTTTTAGTCAAAACTACTTTATTAGACTCGAACACCATCCGGAATCCATGCTTATTCAGAAGCGATCCAGACACAAGATTCTTCCGTATTTCTGGTACATATAGAATGTTGTTCAAAGTCAACTCTTTCCCAGAGGTCATCTTCAGAATCACATTTTCTTGACCTTCAATCTCAGATGTTGCTGAATTTCCCATGTATATTTTTTCCCCATTACCAGCAGGCTCAAATGAAGAAAACATGCTCTTGTCCGAGCACACATGTCGAGTGGCACCAATGTCAATCCACCACTCTCTTGGGTTAGAACCCACCAGATTCACCTCAGAAACCACAGCAGAAAGGTTAATGTCTGAAATATCTTGAGTCATGTTTTCCACCACATTAGCCTATTGTTTCTTTTTCTTCTTCGGCAGTCTGCACTCAGAAGACTTGTGACCCATTTTATCACAGTTGAAGCATCTTCCTTGAAACTTGGATTTCTTGGAAACTCCTCCTTTAGGGCCCATCTTTGACCATTTGTTCTTGAGGTTCTTGTTCTTATGGCCATGTTCAACAACATTTGCCTTGGCCTCATGAGATATTCCTCTCTTGTCAAATACTCGGTTATCTTCCGCAATTCTGAGCTTAAGAACCAAGTCTTCAATGCTCATCTCTTTTCGCTTATGCTTTAGACAACTCTTGAAATCTTTCAAACCAAGTGGTAGTTTCTCAATTATCGAGGCTACTTGGAAGGTTTCACTTAAACTCATCCCCTCAGCATGAATTTCTGCTAGAATAATCTGCAGTTCTTGTACTTGGCTTAACACAGTTTTGGAATCAACCATCTTAAAATCTAGGAATCGGCCTACGATAAATTTCTTAGTACCGGCATCCTCAGTTTTATATTTTCGATCTAAAGATTCCCAAAGCCCTTTTGCTGTTTTCATTCCGGCGTACACACTGTACAAGGAATCACTTAGCCCATTCAGCACGTAATTCCTACATAGGAATTCAGAATGTTTCCAAGCACCGATCGTACTGATCACTTGGATATCAATCTCACCCTCTGCGGGTACAGGAGCATCTTCCTTTAGAAACCTCGCAAGGTTCAACGTGGTCAAGTAGAAAAACATTTTCGATTGCCACCTTTTGAAATTCTGACTACTGAATTTTTCAAGTTTTTCCGCAGCAGGATTGACATGGCTCACATGTCCAACAGGTTGTCTAGCCATAGAGGCAGCAACACCTTGGCCAGCCACAGCGGCTGCCAAATTAAGCCCAGAGGATGAAGCATGTTGGCCAGCCGAAGAGGCTGCCACTGCAGTTTGGCCAGCCACAGGGGCTGCCACAACATTCTGGCCAGCCGAAGAGGGTGCCATATTCGAATCTACTGTGTTTGGACTGTTTTCCATATCGACAGAGTTCGATTTTATTTTAAGACTGTTAAAACTTATTTGGTTATTGTGTTCTTACAACGGACTTTGAACAAACAGTAAACCGAACACAAATGATACAATTAACAACAGTGATACAATTAGCAACAGCAAAAGTAATAAAACAGCAACAGGACAAGCACAGACAGAGAACGAGAAATCAGTAAATCAATCCCAGCAGATCAGCAACGAAATTACGAAAATACAGCAACGAAGGCAGCGTAAACCGAGAGAATTCCGAGGGTTGTTGATGCAGTAACAATCTCCTTAAAATAAATTCATCCCCTACCGATTGGTGGAGTACAACGCGAGACGTCTGTTTCCCAGGATGCAACGGAAAATCGAACGAGTATGGGCACCACCAAAACCCGTTCCCAACGAACCACAAAAGTGTTTGAACTCTTCTAAAAACAAATGAAAACAAAATGCTCTGAAAATTAAAGAGACTAGTAAAAATTCGGTTGGGCCGGGCCCGCACAATTTGGTCCGGTATTCATGTACGCAGGACACGCGGGTGCACACGAGCCAAGCCTGTTTGGATTTTGATTTGCACCCCCCTGCGCGCACGTAGAGAGAGCCTCTATCCTTATAACTCTTACCCATCTACATATGAACAATCATATATAAACACAACTTTTCTCTAATAGTTTTCCCATGTGGGATAAGCACATTTCTCTTTATTTTCCAACACCAATGGGTGAACTTTGAGCAACAATTTCTCATTCACCCAATCACCATTTTAAGCATATGAATATACCATTTCGAAGTACTCACGGAGGAGTATCCGAATCATTCAATAACAACCACTAACACGAAGTGGACCATGCTTAAAATTGTGCCTCGAAATACTTACTCATAAGCATTTTCCAACAAATAATATATGGCAGAGAAAAAGAGAATCATTATATTATATAGAATATAAGACAGGGAAAATGATATTTATTATATCATGCAGGAAATTATCTTTATATAGTAACCGAAGAGATATTAGTAATTAATTAATTTGTAAAATTATTGTTTAACATTTAAATATATATTAATATTTATAGTAAAATATTATTTCATTTCCGCTCTAAATATTTCATTTTCTAATTTAAATTATAAAGTACTTAAAGCTTTATGACTCGCTTTCCACCTTCTGTAACAATGAATACTCCCAATATTGCAGTCTATTATGATAAGATAAGAGTCAATAATATTTAAATTATTATTTAATAATTATAAATTATAATATATCTAAAAAACTCAATATAAAATTCATCTGAACATCAATTCAAGTCGAATGGCAACACTCCCTCGTTTATTATAAAAATTTGATTGAAAACGCAAAAAAATGATAAGATTTCATACCTTCAAAAGTCTTGGACTTTACTCTCCAAAGTTCAATTTTGATATGGGTCAAGAAATTAATGCATGATGGGCTTAACTTTGCTTGTTTCCAAGACCACCAAAAGCTTCTTATATGATTAACACTCTTAAACTTAAATTATAATCTTTTTTCTTTAAAATTAATTCTAAACTACTTTTCTTTTTAAGAAATTATTATCTTCCCATTTTCTTCTGTCAATTTATGTGTATTTTTCTCTACCATTCTCCTAGAGTACTTAATTTATTTTTATAGTCTAACATTTTTTCTTATGAGTATAGGTTTCCTCCCTTCAATTGACATTTGTCCGTCAATGGATTTATTTTGGATGCATGTTGGACACTTGTCTTGTATCATGTTGACATATAAGATTAGATGGAAGATAACTATCCTTTTTAATTACACCTAATATTATGCATGTTAAGCTTACCTTGCACGTTATAATTTATATAAGAGCAGTTCTATTCTGAATTCTTTTGCTTCTTATGTTACAAAATGAGTCATATTCTGAGTGAATTAACTTTGAAGTGACATCAATCTGGAGCAATGTTACTCCGGATTTCGGAGTGTTGAGGATCTCAAAGATTAACTTAACTTTTCTCATCTGATGTAACATATTCAATAGTATTTTGATCGATGTCAATTTCATTGGGTATTTCTCTGTTAGCGCAGTTCCATTAAAAAAAATTATTGAAAAAATTAATAGTGCGATATGTGGCTTATAGAATATGGTTGAAATGATGCAGCTACATTGACAAATATATAAATTATTGATATACATAATTATGAGTTCTCATGTATACTTTTCAAAACTCAATATCCGTGGGTAATTATATTTATATAAAATTAAAAAAAAAAATTAAAAAAACTCATTCAAGTGACATGATATACTCATTAAGTGTCAAAGTTTTTTTTAATAGAATTTATTAAAGAGATTGATAATGTCATGTTAATAGTATGGAACTATATTAGACATACGGGACCTACAGAACTCTATGAATAAGAGATACCACTTCTCAAATAATTGCTGGTCACTGTATAGAGATTTTATTAATAGGCCCTCAAAGTTATTATTTTTCACATTATGACACTATCAAATGAAGGAGTGCCATGGAAATGCATTTTGGAAGTCCGAAAAATAACTTTTCAATAATGGTGAGTTCGGTCTATCAAGTCCTTAGGGGGCGTGATTTGGTGGTGTAGGATTAAGGATCTCACATTGAGGTCATGAGTTCAAATCCATGAAGTGTGTTTCTTGTAACAGTCTGGGACAACTTATGGTTTTACCTACTCCGCTTAACCCTGAAATAGATGATTTAGCGGTGAGGTTTCCAACGACTTAAAAAAAAAAAAGTTCGGTCTATCCCAACTTATGTTAACCGAATTTAGCGGTCATGGGTTTGAATTCCCATAAATATTAACGCTCCATAAGGATCCTATAACAAATATACAAACATATATTAACAATATTAAATTACTTAATCAAAATTTCACCTCAACATTTTAGCACAAATATATAAATATGCGCAATTTAAATTATAAACTACCTATATCAACTAATCTCATATATGAACAATTCATGAATAATTATAAGTCATTCAAAAGGGATCAAATGATTTTATAAGGATAACAATTAGGGTTAATTTTTAATCATTGCATATAGTCACTCAATCATACATGAATACCAACATTTAGAACACAAACAACCAAGAGTATACCATCATATGTATATACATCAATATTTAATGGTTTCAAAAATCAACCCGAGTGATGCTATCGGAACATAAATTTACAAATTACTAATAGAGTAATCTTACCGTCACACCAAAATTCATCATCTATCAAAACTACTACTTCACTTAAATGATCAATTGTTGATGAACGTGAACAGGATTGTTCTAATTTTTTAATCATTTGGATCGTCTCTTCTTCTCTTAATGATCTAAATGACTGAATCCTTGTTGCGCTAAGAAGTAAGAAGCTTTGTAGCAATGCTTGAATATGGTCTGTTGGCAAATATGATGTCATTTTAATTGGCATTTTCTTTTTATGTTTCCCTTACTACCTATAATAAATTTGAACTATAATCCATTGGTTAGCATCAGATCAACCATCAATAGATAAGCGAGACCTACGTAAAACCTGCATAAGATAAATCATGATAGTTAATTCAGTATTCAGCACAAACTCAGCTCAATACCGAATCTTAATCCCATATAATTAGTGAAATTTTATATGGAAAGACAGCTGGATGCTTTCTGATATGTTGAAGTACTGCTCACTTGCTTCACTTAGCACTGCCCACTCCATATAAAATGATCATCAACGATTCTATCTAAAAAGACATCATATAATTAGAGATAACAAATATGATATAAAAATATCAATTTCGTATTTTTATTGACTTTTCATAAAGATCATGCATGTACGTTGTATATGATTCTCAGTAAAAAGAAATATATAAATAAAATTTTAGAAGAAAAACTTGTATAGATAGAAATTTAAACTCTTTCATCAGAAGATTTTATCTACAGGGATATATATAATTGAAATAACAAAAATAAAAATAATAATAATAATTGTAAAAATAGATAACGCCAGAATTTAGAATTTTCTGTGAATCATTTTCCTCATTCTTAAAATCTGAAAATTTGAGTTGATTTTCTTTCAATTATTTAGGAGTAGATTCGGGAGTTTAGTAAAAAAAAAATCTGAGCCCGTTTTTTATTTAAAAAAATGTATATATTTTTAATAATTAATATATATATATATATCTATAATTCAATTTTTAAAGTTTAATATCAAAAATTAAAAAAATAGACACTCATTGTTTAAATTTTGGGTTCGGCCTAGTATTTTCCCCCACTTCTGTTAGAGTGTATACCCTAAAACCAGTTATGGATGTAACGGTTTAAGACATAATGTTTGTAATATAGTTTATTATTTATTAATAAAAGACATTTGTTAACTACATATTATTACATTCATATTTTATGTGTATGTCCTAAGACATTATGACAAATAAATATTGTTAATCCAAAAGACGTTTGTGATTATGAGAGTCAATAATATTTATATATATCTCAAATTAAGTTCTTGGTAAAATGTGATTGTTATACAGGACTATAATACATCACTTGACCAATATTGTTATGTGTCGCCTAGATTGACATGAGTCTCATATCATAAGGACACAGACAATAGATGTTTCATTAGTGGAATGAAATATCGAGCACGACCACAGAAACGTAAGATCACATGGTAATATTATCTAAGGTCATTGATCTTCGTAATAATACATTAGTGTCGTCATATCCTCTGACCTGAGATCATATGATGACTTGTGCGATAATACTCTTGGTTCACTAGTATATCCTCATTCGACTATCTACGTCCTTTGAATAAATGCTAGATGGCCTTGAGCGAATTGACGTACGAAGTCACATATGCTTCAAGATGGGATCCGATAACTTTGATAATTAAAGTTAAAGATGTTTCAAGGAAACTTAAAGTTGTGGATATAAGTTTTTGGCCAAAGCTGTCGATATCTTAAAGATATCGAATTCACAAGATAAAGTTTAAAGATATTTCGAGTATAAGAATTTGACCTTACCATGATCCCATACTCGATACGAAACATAATATCAGAAGATATGAGATGACATGCTCGAAGTGTATTCTAACAGGTTCATATGTTTTCCCACTCCATTCATCGACTAGGGGCCATGGCTTGCTGCTAGGCGATTACTCATGGTCTGTGGAATATCATAGAGATAAAATATTAAAGATTTAATATTATTCCACTGCTACTCGATAATGAACCTAGAACGGTCGCACAATATAGTTTTCGTCTATCTTACAAATTCGATGATGTTTATTAAAAGTTAATAAATGATTATTTTGGCATTTCCTAATTGGATTAGGATATTTCGGAAATATTAATTTGATTAATAAATTCGCAATATAAAATAAGATTTAATTGTTTAATTAAATATTTGATATTTATATTAAATAAATTAAATGTAATTTTAATTAATTATTAATTAAAATTAAGTAAGTTAAATTAATTAATTAATAGTTAATTAATTAATATGCCAAAATAATATTTAATCTATTGGGCTAGCACCTAAATTAATTAGAGTCCTATTTAAGATAAATAGGGAAGTCTTTATTTAATTAGGATTCCTAATTTGATTAAGTATCCTAATTTTATTTTGTAAAGAATATTTAAGAGATCAAATTTAATTTGGAGAGATATTGGATTGACCTTATTGTATTGTGATACAATTAAAACAATCGAATGCCTATATATATATATATATGTTGTCACGTTGAAATACAAACGTGTGTGTGTAAAAAGCAATTTTGATTGCTGTTTATATAAAGCAATTTGATTGTTTATATATTAGCAGAATATATACACACACACGTCCTCACGTTAATATATATATATATATATATATATTATATATATATATATATATATATATATATAAAATACTTTGAAGGCAAAAGTTGTCATTGATTTTAAAAGCCAATTAGCAAAATTGTTGTTTTAAAATAAAACGAAAGGCAATTAATTCTTGCTGGCTGTTACATGCGTAGGCAAGTGTGTATATAAATACACATACGCAAATATATATTTATATATATGCAACTAAGATTTGATCTCTCTATTGGAATATTTCAAATTCGTTCCTAAAGACTCCAACATCCTAGAAAAGAAAAGGGTTTCTGTTCACAAAAGCGAAATCGCCCTATAACGAAGGAGTAAATGACGAAGGCAAGAAGGGCTACGAAAGGAAGAGCGATCAGAGCGAAAACTAGATTCGAGCGAAAAGAACCCAGGACGACCGAAGCAGCGATTAGAGCGAGAACATGTAATGCAGTTGATCCCACGACTACAGCAGTTAAGTAGTTTTCCTTCCACTATCAAGCAGTTGAGACGCACAGCTCAACGGTTGAAGACACGATCCAGCAGCTGCAGGGAGATACTGGAACTGCCCAAGCGGTTTACAAGCTTCACTATAAAAGCTCACTCGTATAAAGAGAAAAGCAGGATCAAATGAAGACTCAAAAGAGCATATTTTTTATTTCTTAATTTTATAACTTTTAGGACTGTAATTTGTGTGCTTGGGCCCCTTGGAGGCTTATTCACTTAATTAAACACCCCTTGCTGGGACTTTGTCTCAAGAGGTTTGAACCTTACACGTTTCTCTTTCTTCGCGCATAAAAATCGCGCAAACAGTTTCTCTTGTTCTCAATAGTGGGAGCGATTTGTTCGTAGAGGAGCGCTATTGTGCCAACTAAAAGTGCAACACTTGGTGCACTATTGCGAGAGAAAATCAAGGAGGATATTCAAAGGTTCGAGAAAGATAACAACCACATCGAGGTATGTTTTGTTATAAGTGAATATTATTTATGTTGATAAATTACATATTTGTTGCATGCATGTTTAAATTAATTTAGTTTAATTTAATAGTAATTTGTTTACGTCAACAACGGCATAACCACGATCCTTAAAGTGGTTTTGGAAGAAAATTTTAAAAACTAGTCACATGGATGCTTCCGCACTAACCCCAAATCCTTACAGTGGTATCAGGAGCTTTGAGGTTATGTCGTTTTGATGAAAACAAATTAAAGCATGTATATGGGATCCTAATGAGTGCTGTTCGGTTAGGCTATTATTTTATATTTATAAAATCGTTATTTTTGGCTGAAATTTTTTTGTTAAGACACTAGACATATGGACTAACAACTCTGTAAAATTTCAACTCAATCGGAATTCAGAAAGGTCATCTGCTACGCGAAATAATCTGTTCGACAGAACCTGAAAATTCAGGGTGGCAGATTCCACAAGACCCATTTGTAAAATTCTGAAAGTTTTAGGGATTTATTGCAAATACCTAAAACAATCAGAGGTAAAATTCTAATTTCTTAAATTATAAATATTTTACAAATTTTCCAGAATTAAAATTTGAGTAAGATTAGAATTTCCTTTTCCATTAAAATTGTTTTTGGAAAGAATTCTAATAGAAATTGAGTTGTTGCTAGTTTTGAACTAAATAACTTCTTAGGAAGTTAAACCCATATAAAAATTTAATTGGATTAAAATTTAATCACCACAGGAATCCAAATACAACTTTGGTTATATCTCTTAAATATTTAATATGATTAAAACATTAATTGATAATCAAAGTATAATCTTTTAAAAGTTTCAAGATTAGTATATAGGATTATTCAAGCCAAGAAAGCCTAAGACTTCTCGAACAAAGAGGTACTGAAGAGAACTCTGTCACCAAGTATTTGATGTGTTCATATATATAGCCTAATGATTGCAAACCCAAAACCAATTAGGTGAGGGCCAATCACATGTGTTACGTGAAGAAAGGTATTGGGCCTAGCTTAACTAGCGAAGATTTCAAAACCCATTAGGTGAGATATTGTTCGCTAGAGGTTGAAATGTCGAGCCTTGTATAGAGATACAAACAAAAGGAGTTTTGACTCATTGCAAATGAAGTTCCAAAACCCATTAGGTGAGGCATGACATTAACAATGAGAATTCGATGTCCCACTAGAAATATATCCAACAATATTTCCGTTTTCGGCATAGGGGAGTGTGGAATTCGAGTAAAATTAGTGGGAGCAATATTATTTAAAAGACCTTAAATTCTGTTAAATACTTATTACAAAATCATTAACAAACTTGTGTTTTCAACAGAGTACGTGATACAAAATGAATCCACTAACATCAATACTTGACAAAAAAACACTCACTGGCCCCAATTTCCTAGATTGGTTTCGTAAGCTCAAGATTGTCTTGGACTACGAATGTCTTTATTATGTTCTCGATATGAAAGATCTTGATCCTATTGATGATGATACTCCTGATGAAGAGGTCTCTACTTTCTATAACTGGAAAGACAATGAGCTTAAGGTAAGAAGCTACATCAAAGCCTCTATGAGCTCAACTCTACAAGAGCAATATGAGAGGGTGGACTCTTCGATGGAAATCATAGAACACTTACAAGAATTGTATGGTAAAAGTAGTGAAACTGCTAGATTCGATGTAACTAGCAAGTTATTCAGGATAAATATGAAGGATGAGACTCCAGTGATCAAACGGATAAATTTGATCTTGGATTAACCTTCAAGGTTAAGGTAGATTTGATCCTATAGTCTTTGACCCCCCTTCAAGGGCTTCATTTCCAACTTCAATATGAATAAGTTGATTAGATCAACTAGGTCACTTAGTGAGCTTTATGGCTCATTAAAGACATATGAAAAGGTTGAAAACATCTTGAAGGTTGAGGGAAATGATAAAGGGGCGGTTCTTGCTATCTCTGGTCCTCAAAAGGGCAAGAAAAAGGGAAAGAGTAAGAAACAAGTCTCCAAGAAATCTAAGCCCACTGGAGACATATCGACAAAAAATAAGGAAAAGAAGGTTCAAATGAGTGCTTCTATTGCAAGACGAAAGGACATTGGAAGATGAATTGTCCTCAGTACCTTGCGAGCTTGAAAAAGAAAAAGGAATGTATGTCCTCGTTCTTTGTTATTGAAATGGATCTTGGAATAAGTTCCATATCTCATTCATGGATTTTAGATTCTGCTGCGACCTCACATATTTGTATGTCTCCGCAGATTTTAAAGAGTAAGAGGTTTCTTAAGGAATGAGAAGTGGTCCTGAAAGTTGGAAATGGAGAACTTGTCTCTGCAACCACTGTAGGGGCGTGTCAACTTCCTATGTTATCAAGACATTTAATTTTATTAGATAAAGTTTTACATTTTCCTAGTGTAATAAGGAACATTATTTCCATTCGAGTATTGACAAAATGTAATTATGAATTTCATTTTATCAATGAGAAATGTAATATTTATTATCTGAATAAATTTATTGGTGTTGCACTAAAAGAAAATGGATTATATGTCTTGCAAATGAATAAGAACCATGACAAAGAATTAAATACAATAACAACAAAAAGACCAATAGATAATCCAAATTAAAGATTCCTTTGGCACTTAAGATTAGGTCATATTGGAGAGAAAAGAATTGCACAATTGGAGAAGGAAGGCTTACTTCCTTCATTAGGTTTAAAACCTTATCCAACTTGCGAATCATGTCTCAAAGGAAAAATGACCAAATCACCTTTTGTAGGACAAAATGAAAGAGCCAAAGAAACCTTGGAACTCATATATACTGATGTATGCGGCCCACTTAGTATAGTGGCCAAATGTGGTTTTCAATACTTCGTTATTTTCACTGACGATTGTTTAAGATTTGGATATTTGTACATAATGAAACATAAGTCAAAAACTTTTGAAAAGTTCAAAGAGTATAAGAATGAAATAGAAAACCAATTAGGAAAAAGTATTAAAAATATACGATCTGATCGTGGAAGAGAATACTTAAGTACCGAATTTCAATATTATCTCAAGGAACATGGAATAGTGTCACAGGTAACACCTTCTTACACACCTCAATATAACGATGTATTTGAAAGGAGAAATCGTACCCTATTGGATATGGTATGTTCCATGATGAGTTTTGTTGATATATCGACATCCTTTTGGGGATATAATCTCCAAACAGCCTTGCATGTTCTAAATAGAGTTCCAACCAAATCTGCTTCCAAAACTCCATATGAGATATGGTATGGGAAACGTCCTAATTTAGGATATTTGAAGATTTGTGGTAGTCCAGCTTATGTATGGAAAGTCTTTACAGAAAAGCTAGATTCAAGATCTGAAAAAGCTCAATTCATAGGATATCCCAAGGATTCGATTGGATACTACTTCGACATTCCCTCTGATCACAAGATAGTGGTTAGTAGGAATGCTACCTTCCTTGAGGATCGTTTGGTTCAATATGGAAGTACTGGGAAAGAAGTGGATCTAGATGAGGAAGTCTCTCAAGAAGAGGATTTTAGAAAACAAATTGACTCACCTCAGAAGGAACTAGAACAAGTAGAACAATAAGCATCTCAAGAAACACAACCACTTCGTAGATCAATTAGGGAATCTCGCATGCCATTGAAATATACCCTAGTCAATCAACAAGATTTTGAATCTTTTATGATGGTGAAGCGGTTCATGTTGATGACCAAGAAACTATGAAGAAGCAATGTCAAACATTGACTACTCTAGATGGCTTGAAGCTATGAATTCTGAAATGGAATCCATGTATTCCAATCAAGTATGGACACTTGTTGATCCTCCTGAAGGAATTGGTCCTATTGGGTGTAAATGGGTCTTCAAGTGAAAGATTGGAAATGATGGAAAAGTAGAGACTTATAAAGCTAGACTAGTGGCAAAAGGATATACTTAGAAACAAGGAGTTGATTATGATGAGACCTTTTCATTAATAGCTATGCTAAAATTCATTAGAATTCTCTTAGCTATAGCAGCTTACTTTGACTATAAGATTTGGCAAATGGATGTAAAAACGGCTTTTCTAAATGGATTTCTTGAGGAAGAAATTTAAATGAAACAACCAGAAGGTTTTACATCTAAAAATGATAGTCATAAAGTATGTAAGCTGCAAAGATCTATATATGGTCTAAAGCAAGCATCTAGGAGTTGGAATCTACGATTTGATGATGCGATCAAGACGTTTGTTTTCATAAAAAATGTGGATGAGCCATGTGTTTACAAAAAGATCAGTGGGAGCTCCATAACGTTCTTAATTTAATATGTGGATGACATATTACTATTGGGAAATGATGTCGCTATGATGACTTCAGTCAAAGTATGGTTATCCAAAATATTTTCAATGAAAGACTTGGGAGAAGAAACCTACATTCTTGGCATAAGAATCTATAGAGATAGATCAAGAAGAATGATTGGTTTGTCCCAAAGCCTGTACGTAGAAAAGGTGCTCAAGAGATTCAATATGTTGGACTCTAAGAGAGGTTTGTTGTCTTCCATGCATGGAATTCATCTATCTAGATCGATGAGTCCCAAGACACCTCAAAAAAGAGCACACATGAGTCAAGTACCATATGCTTTTGCCATAGGTAGTCTCATGTATGCCATGCTATGTACAAGATCAGACATCGTATTTGTTGTTAGTGTAACAAGCAGATTCCAGTCCGATCCATGAGAAAATCATTGGATAGCAGTCAAGGCAATCCTCAAGTACTTAAGAAGAACTAAGGATATGATATTGAATTACGGATCACCAGAAATGAAAGTGAAAGGTAGGTGTGATTCCAACTAGGGGTGAACACAATTTCGGGTCAAACCGCGAACCGCACCGAACCACACCGAACCGAACCGAACCGCGCGGTTTGAAAATATATTAAAAATAATTTTGAACCGCACCGAATCGAACCGTAAATTTCGGATCGGTGTGCGTTTTGACCCATGTCAAATTGCGAACCGCCCAAACCGTAAATTTTGACTCGAACCGCCTAAACCGTCGACCCGCGTTCAAATTAAATATTATTTTATATTTTTCTTCTTCTTTAACTATGAAAATTAAGATATTTAATGATCATATAACAATATGTAATGAATAAATGAAAATTATGTAATTTTTTCTTCAATTATAATGTGAAAACACACAAAATTTTCTTAAAAAATTTATAATCCAAACCGCTGACCTGAACCGCCCAAACTGCTAAACCGTCAACCCGATCCGCCGCGATTTTCCTTATCAAATTTGCGGTTTCGTTTTCTAATTTTCCAAACCGCCAACCCGCGCGGTTTGAAGTAAAAAGTGAAAAAACCACCCCGAACCGCACCGCGAACACTCCTAATTCCAACCATTGAAAGAGCGTTATTTTGAACTGCGACAACAATGAGGCTATAGCACAGGCCAGGGAACCAAGGTCACACCAGAAATACAAACACATTCAAAAAAGTATCACATATTAAAAGAATATATTGGAGATGGGCAAATAACCATTCAGAAAACACCTTCAGCTGACAATATAGCTGATCCACTTACTAAGCCAATGAACCAAGAACAAATGGAGCGTTATCTTGAGAAGATGAACATTGGGTATCATAAAAACTGGCCTTATTGCAAGTGGGAGTTTGTTAGAGTGTATGCCCTAAAAGCAGTTATGGATGTAATGGTTTAAGACATAATGTTTGTAATATAGTTTATTATTTATTAATAAAAGTCATTTGTTAACTACATATTATTACATCTATATTTTATGTGTATGTCCTGAGATATTATGACAAATAAATATTGTTAATCCAAAAGACGTTTGTGATTATGAGAGTCAATAATATTTACATATGTCTCAAATTAAGTTCTTGGTAAAATGTGATTGTTATACAGGACTATAATACATCACTTGTCCAATATTGTTGTGTGTCGCCTAGATTGACATATGATGTTAATGGAATGGATGATGCGTCTCATATCATAAGGACACATACAATAGAAGTTTCATTAGTGGAATGAAATATCGAGCATGACCACATAAACGTAAGATCACATGGTAATATTATCTAAGGTCATTGATCTTCGTGATAATACATTAGTGTCGTCATATCCTCTGACCTGAGATCATATGATGACTTGTGCGATAATACTCTTGGTTCACGAGTATATCCTCATTCGACTATCCACGTCCTTTGAATAAATGCTAGATGGCCTTGAGCGAATTGACGTACGAAGTCACATATGCTTCAAGATGGGATCCGATAACTTTGATAATTAAAGTTATAGATGTTTCAAGGAAACTTAAAGTTGTGGATATAAGTCTTTGGCCAAAGCAGTCGATATCTTAGAGATATCAAATCCACAAGATAAAGTTTAAAGATTTTTCGAGTATAAGGATTTGACTTTACCATGTCTCAGACTTGATAAGAAACATAAATATCGGAAGGAATGAGATGACATACTCGAATGTATTCTAACAGGTTCATATGTTTTCCCACTTCATTCATCGACTAGGGGCCATGGCTTGCTGCTAGGTGATTACCCATGGTATGTGGAATATCATAGAGATGAAATATTAAAGAGTTAATATTATTCCACTGTTACTCTATAATGAACCTAGAACAGTCGCACAATATAGTTCTCGTCTATCTTACAAATTCGAGGATGTTTATTAAAAGTTAATAAATGATTATTTTGGCATTTCCTAATTAGATTAGGATATTTCGGAAATGTTAATTTGATTAATAAATTCGAAATATAAAATAAGATTTAATTATTTAATTAAATATTTGATATTTATATTAAATAAATTAAATGTAATTTTAATTAATTATTAATTAAAATTAAGTATGTTAAGTTAATTAATTAATATGCCAAAATAATATTTAAGCTATTGGGCTTTAATTTAGTGGGCTAGCACCTAAATTAATTAGAGTCCTATTTAAGATTAAATAGGGAAGTCTTTATTTAATTAGGATTCCTAATTTGATTAAGTATCCTAATTTTATTTTGGAAATAATATTTAAGAGATCAAATTTGATTTGGAGAGATATTGGATTGACCATATTGTATTGTGATACAATTAAAACAATCCAATGCCTATATATATGTTGTTCACGTTGAAATACAAACGTGTGTGTATAAAAAGCAATTTTGATTGCTGTTTATATAAAGCAATTTGATTGTTTATATATTAGCAGATTTTATATATATATATAGACACACACACAGAGTGGCGTACCCAGAAATTTTATTTTTGAGGGGCTTGTTATTTATAATATATTATTAATCAATTTTAACATGTAACTTTCAATCAAATTTTTAATGTGATACGTTCAATAAAACACAAATATTGAAACTTAGAAAACCTGAAAATTTATTTAGAAGATGATAAATGAGAATCGAGTTGAGTTGTCTCTGTCCTCAAGAACTTATTAGTTCCGCGTCGGTGCTCGACGAATTACTTGTGGGCATGTGGCTAATGTTATCCCATGATAACTTGGTTGCTTCATGTTGAAGGGACACTCATTTCTCCAATAACTTGTACTTGAAAATGAATGAAACTCTTTCTATACTTCAGACTTTTTAGAATGAATATTTTTGGATGATCAAAAAATGAATTCAAGCACTCTTTTTTATATACATGGAGGGTTGTCTTTGAAAATACCTCTTCTATCCATGAAGACGATTCTTGAAAGGTTATAATCCTCTATGGGGTCCTTTCAACCTAAGGATTATATTAAAGAACATATTATTTCCTTTAAATCCAAAGGTTTAGTCTTTTTCACTTAAGGATTTATCATATATATATAGATATATATATATATATATATATATATATATATATATATATATATATATTATATATATATATATATATATATATATATAGAATATGACATATTCAGAAAAAATTTCAACATGGTTAAATTCAAGGGCTTCATGAGTTGTCCTAAATTTTGAGATGACATAGGCGAGTTCCTGAAACGAGACCCCTATTCATAAACAATAAAAAGTATAAAAGTCATTACACATAAAATTTAACATTTTGTTTAGATTTTAGATAAAACCCCTCTGATTGAATAGTTGGTTGATCGATTTAAAGTGGTGGCCAAGAAAATTAACAAAAATAAAAATTAGAAAATAAAAATATTTTACTTTAAGATGTGATATTTTAAAGTTTTGAAATTTTAGAAGAATCTTTTATATTAAATCAAATAATAATAATTTATTTATAAAAAAATAAATATATTTTTTTCTTGGGTCAGCAGGGGCTGAACCTGGTCTCCAAGTGACACCGCCACTGTATGTTGTGTGTGTTGTGTATATATATATATATAACGAAAGGCAATTAATTCTTGCTGGCTGTTGCATGCTTAGGCAAGTGTGGATATAAATACACATACGCAAATATATATTTTGATATATATATGCAACTGAAGATTTGATCTCTCTATTGGAATATTTCCAATTCGTCACATGGATGCTTCTGCGCTAATCCCAAATCCTTACAACTTCCTCATTAATCTTTTAATCATTTTTAGACCCCCATTGTTTTAAATTCTAAAATTATATAGGTCAGTCTGTTTAGAAGTAAAACGATTTCCGTAAGTAAAATATTTTCATCGAAATTTATTTATTGAAAAGAAAGTATTTTCCAGTGTTATGCTATTGCCTGAAAATATTTTTCAAAAAATCGTTTTCAGATGTTTGTCGTGTCTAATATTTTTCAGAAAATATTTTCTGTTGGTTAGGAGTAGGGATGATTAAAAAATCCGGGTTCGATTTCATTTCTTAGACCCGAAAGACTTGGGTCCATAAAAAAAATTTTAGACTTAGGTATAAAACTTCCGGACCATCATAGATCTGAACCAGGATATTTCCAAAACTGAGTCCGGTTTGGACATGCATACACTCGAAAGACCCAAGTTCGGAAATATCCGGATCCACAGGAATAAAATCGAAAATAGGTAGCAAAATTCTAGACCCGGATATTTATGGACCCAGGTTCGCCCCGTATCCACATATACCCGAATTTGGGTCCGTAACAAATTTTCGTACGTGGATTTGCCCGGAATTTTGAGCCTTGAGTCCACAATTTTATTAATTTTACACAAATATAATTGAAAAAGATTTAAAAAAATCTGGATTTTTGAATTCGGTCCAAGTATATCCGAATCCGAATATGCGCAGGTCCATAATTACTGAATCCCGGTATAAAATTTATATTAATTTATACAAATGTAATTGCAAAAAGATTTAAAAAATCTAAATTTTTGTATATGATTCGGATATATCCGGATTCAGATTCATATGGGTCTAGAATTCTAGGACCCGGGTCCGGAATTTTATTAACTTCATATACATATAATTGGAAAAATTATAAAATTCAGGATTACTAGATTCGATCTAAGTATGCCATATTGGATCCAAGTGTGTCTGGAATTCCAAGATCTGAATCCATAATTTTATTAACTTTATACAATATAATTGAAAAATCTAAATTTCCTGATCCATGACTATGATGGTTTGGAATTATGGGATACAAGTTCATAATTTTTTTAAATTAATACAAATATAATTGAGAAAAGATAGAAAATTTTGGATTTCTGAATCTAGTCCGGGTATACCTAGACTTGGATTGAGTATACCTACATCCGGGTTTAGATATTGTTTCCCGATCTGATTACGGGATTGGTGTTGGGGTAGATGTGGATCCCCTAGGCCGGATCGGTGCCCCTCACAGCGGAAAGGGGTTTAACCCATAGATATCTAGCATAAGTGTATTTTATAATATTTTTATGTAAAACTAAATTCCTTTTCGAGTCAGTATGAAAAAATAAAGACTAAAACAGACTCTAAAAACTCCGAAAAAGAGGAAATGATATTTCAACAAGTATCAGATATGCGCGTCGCGACTCGGGAGCTTGGGCATTAAGACGCTCCAAAGTGCGAGAGCAAATCCGAGAACTGAATGTCTTAGCGTCGCGACTGGGAAAGGTAGGGGTCGGGACACTTCTAGGTCTGATGCTCGGTGTCGCGACGCTACCCTAGGCAGTGAGCATTTTTCTACTTCAAATCATTACTAAAGACTACTTCAAATACACCTAAAATCAAATTTTAGCCCATAACCATCATCAACACATGTTATACAACTAGCATACTTGTGTTTAAAATACTTATAAGTATTTGTTTGAATGTAACACAAACTAATTTAGAATCCTACTATGAAATGTCTCATGAACAATTATAGTTCACCTAATGTGGTCAAGTGATTTTAGAATGGTAGCCATAGCTCTAAGCTTTACTCTAGAGTTCCAAACTCTTATTAATCATTCCATGTCCAACATGAACATCTTTTACCTGATTAACAAGCATATTGTGTTTATACTTCCAAAGTATCCTAACACAATATATTAGCCTTATTTCAACTTCAAGCTATGTAATCATACATCCAATACATAATTCATCACTCTATGTCTCACTAATGAATAACATAGCTTAAAAGAAGTTCAAACTTACTTGGTAAGTTTGATGCAAGATCCAATCTACTTCTCTCTTGTTGAAATGGTTGAAGAACTTCCAAAGATTAGCAAGCTTCACTCCAAGAACCAATTATAATTCTGTTTGCGTAATTTTAATGCGTAAAGGAAAAAGAGCGTGTAAGGTTCAAACCTCCCGAGATAAAGTCTCAGCGAGGGGTGTTTGATTAAGTGAATAAGCCTCCAAGGGGTACAAGCACACAAATTACAGTCATAAGGATTATAATCTAAGAAATAAAAAATAAAAATATGCTCATTTGAGTCTTCATTTGATCGGACTTTCTTCTCTTGGTGTAGATGTGCTTTTATAGTGAAGCTTGTCAACCGTTTTGGGTAGCTCCGGTATCTCTGGGCAGTTACTGGATCGTGCCTGTAACCGTTGAGCTGCGTGTCTCAAATGCTCGGTTGTGGAGGGAAAACCGTCCAACTGCTGCGATCGTGGAAGCAACTGCATCACGTAATTTTGTCATAACCGCTAATTCGGTCGTCCCAATCCCTTCGTCGCTCTTCTCTTCATCGTCTTTCCTCTCTTCGTTCTTTCCTTCGTCCTATGATATTTTTCAAAATAATGACGTCATTTCTTCTATCAACAGGTGATTTCTCAAAATGATGACGTCATTTCCTCTGTCAACAATTGTCCCCCAAATTTACCTTGATTGAGCCGGAAGTGAAGATCGAGGTGAATTTTTTCAGAAGAAAAGCCGAAAAGGCGTATAAATTGGAGCGATAGAAACTTGTATGGTCATTCCTCTTCGCCCTCGACCAGCCTCTCACTCGGCCAATCCCTCAATCCCGAGAATCTATGGAATCGGGTGCACAGCACTCTCCAAGTAGAGAAGCTCAGGCCAGCCGCTGTCAACGAGCGTAACCCATCCGCAACCGGGGGGTGCAATACCTTCCACACAGAGGATCCTGGACAATTATCACTAACGGACGCAGCCCATCCATAACATTACATTTCATTTTACACCTTACGCCGTGTGGATGGCCGTTAGTGAATCCTTTTACATTCCATTTTACACCTTACTAAAAGGAAGTTTTCATTTCTGATGGCCTATGTTGCATGCAGATCTTTCCTTTTTCCCGACTCTGTTCTGCTTCTCCCGATCTTTTCTTCTACCTGGCTTTGGCCTGCTCCTACTGTTCATTCTTCTTTCATTTACCCAATAAGGGAGTTCAGCTGGTTGAAAGGGAGCGAGCCAAGACATTTTTTAGGGTTTGGGTGGTTCTTGGTTAAGTGCTTGAGTAAGTTTTTCTTACAAACTACTCCCTTAACCCTGTCTTTTATATGCTCTCAATCTACACTATTTTCCATGTGATACTTGGTTGGTTGATGGTTGCTCTTCCCTAGGTCTGGGTTTTATCGAAAAATGAACATGCCGACTGATGGCTCTGTCGTATCAACTTCCGTCTTTTCCTCTACCACGTGATAATAATATAGATAGCATGGGCGATGCTTCTGGGGGATGCAGCATTGACATCTGTTCTTGACCGATCCTGGAGGTCGATGCTAAGATTTTGAGGTTCGGCCGATCTGCTGGAGGCCGATGTCGTAGGGTCAAGCGAGGTAAAACACGGGGTGGAACTCTTCACTCTATAATCTATCGGTCTGCCTTTCATAGTCCTAAGCGAACCCATCATTTCGGTAATAAATGCGTGGCCCTTCCCTATATGTTTCATCATGAGGCCCATTTAAGAGCCGTTTTTTACGTCACTTATGTGTTCCCTGCTTTCGCACGCCACTATCGCAGCGAGTTGTATTCGAACACCTGTCTATGGCAACCTTTCATCCTTTTACGTTTTCCTGCCGCTTTCACTTCTCGATGACCCGTATTGCGACACTTGTCCCAGGTTAAACCTTTCGTCTGTTACATAAGGATTCATCTCACTCTGATTTTCACCTTACCCTAGATTTCTTTTGCAAACTCACTTTTATCACATTCTCGATCTTCTATTATCAATGGCTTCTTCATCCTCTGCTCCCAAAACTAGCGCCTCAACCTTCGCCGATTATAAGATGGCGCTGGAATCTCCTTCTGTGGGCATCTTCGGCCTTCACACTCTTGATGAGGATTTCGGCCATGCGCTCTTGGCCCCATCTTCACTGAAGATGACGCTATTGCAACGCTCTGTTGGCTCAGCAATTCCCCTCTTTTTCTGGCCTCCTATTTTCTTAGCCACTTAACTTCTCTCCTTTTGCTCAATTCAATCCGATTCGCACTTGGCCTAAACCCGATACCGCATACGAAGCCTGGTTTCAACGTATGTTGTTGGATGCGGATACTCGGGCTTTTTTAGAAAAACACCACCTTCTTCCTTTCATCGAGCTTTCATCAGCTTTGCCCCCTTCTGACCGTAACTTGTTTCCTATTTCTTTGCTTTTTTGGTCTTCTGAATACAATATTCATTCTTCCGATCGGGCCCTTCACTATTACTCTTCGTGATATTGGTGCTCTTACTAGACTGGCCTCTCTTGGAGCGACCATCTCGGCTTCCACAACTTTTCGTTTCCCTCCTCCAACAATGGATTCTCCATCTTCTTCCTCCTATTCTTATTTCATTCATACTTTTTCAAAATGGCCGGTACGGTCTCGATGTAAGAGCGAATGGCCTTTCTTCATTATTGGTTGTGCAAATACATCATTTGTGCACCTAGCCAAAAGCCTGTGGCGGGCTATTTCCCTATCTCTTCTAACCTTGCCCACGGCCGTCACTTAGACATGGCCTCCTTTATACTGGCCGCCATATATCAGGGATTGGCCATCCTCCAAAAACAACTTCGGTCGGGGGCATCACCCATTGCCTCCGGTCCATTGTGGCTTGTTCAACTCTGGTTGAGAGCTTATTTCCCTATCTTCGGCACAATTAATTCAACTCACCCTTATCCTTGTGCCGGTTTTCTTTTTTCTCAATTGCGGCTAACTTCTTTTGCTCATTGCTCGTCTGTTCATTCTTCTTTTGATCGTTTTTGGCCATCTACTCTCGAACGATTTTTCTCTTTGCCTTCCGTGAGAGTCGTTTCTTCCATTCCTTTGTCCCCCAAGTCTTCTGAGCCGACGGGGTCGAAGAAAACAGCCGAGGCATCCAAGCCCAAGAAAATAAAGCTTACTAAAAGGAAAAAGCCTTCCCCCAGTCGTAGTTCTGATTCGGACGTGCCGCTCGTCTGTCACTCTAATGTATGAGTTTGAGACCTGTCTTCTTTTGCATATGAGTTTGATGTATTCTAAAATCATAATTGTGTATCTTGTGCAGGCGCTTAGGATTGAGTCGTCTTCCGCAATGCCCGAAACGGTGCGAACTCCGAGGGCCGAAGCTCCTACAGGCGAAGGTGATGAGGTGGAACCTGCAGAAATACTGGTCTTTTAGTTTCTCTCTGACGAGGATGAAGCGGCCGAGGGTCCCGTCATGGAGCAATTACCAGGAGAGAGAGGAGCAGTCAGAGCTGATCCTGATTCTCTTGTAGATGTTCGGCCTACTACTGAGCCGCAACGCTCAACGCCAGAAACAGTATCTCCAAGTACTTCCACGCCCCAGACTTTGGCCTTTGCGCAGCCATCATCTTCGGCTCCTCCGCCATCTTCTTCTCGAGTGGAGTCTCTTGTGCCTGAACAGCCGTCCTCTCCGGCTCTCATGATTGCTTCTTCCGCAGCTCCTGTTCCGACAGTCCAAGTGTCAGCCGCTTCTGAACAATCATCACCCCATCGGGCTGAGTCTCCCGTCTTGCCACAAAGTTCTCATGTTCGGCCATCACCTCCTCAGGCCGCATGGCCACTGGCTCTTGTCCCCCAGCATCCATCATCCTCATATCCTTCATCTCAGCAAGAACTAGCGCAGCCACAAGTCGAGGCACTTGAGGCATTGGTGGATCAGCCTTCCGGTTCTGGTTCTGGGGTGGTAAGTCTTTCTCCCCATTTCCTTTAACTCATGGTTTTTAGTTCCTTTTGCTAATTCCTTCTTCGTGCGCAGGCATCCGACCCATTGCTACACTCGGTCTAGAACACTTTGGACCGCTTTGGGCGATTATACTCTGCTTCTTTTCGGCCTCCTTCGCCTTCGGTCAACACCAGCACAGACCTGAAGGGCCTTCGGGAAATTCTTGGTCAATACGCTTCCTTTGCTGCACTGGAGGTTAGTCAGGCCGCTCGGCCAGAGAACATCCTTCAATTGGAAAAAAGCTCCTCCGAATTAAGCCGGATATTGGCCCTCCCTGCCTTGCTTATATCGGTTGATGATCGGCTTTTCCTCCAAGAAATGCAGGACGGCATAACAGCCCTTCTCTCCCGGTATCGCATTATGCACAGCCAGAGGGTCGGCCTTCGCTCCTTTGTAATGAGGAAAGAAACACTTTGTGGCTCTCTTGACGCCCTTCATCAGTCCCTGATGGGGACTACAGAAGAGATGATGACTGAGGAGTCGGTACTCCTGGACCTGGAGCGACAATTACAAGAGATTCAGCATCTTTTCGATGAAAGCCGTATGAGAAGAGAGGCTAAGAGGAGGACCATTGCTACTCAAGTAACAGAGATGGATAATTCTATGGCAGAGTATGAAAGGTTGGCCCGTATAAATATTGAGAAAAGCTTGGCTGATTTGGATGTGGTGGGTGTGAAGATACATGACGAATGACGTCTGAGGAGAGAGACATTTTCGGCCATTAAGGAGCTGCCCGAGGATTTTCGGCGGTCTTTGGGCCAAATTTAATGATTTTGTAAGACGTTATATCGTCTATCCCTTGTATTTTTAGGACGTTTTCGTCCGTAATTAATGAAAATACATTATTATTTCAGTGCATTTTGTACATTTTCATGCTCCCACAAAGAGGGCACATATCTCTTTAAGTACTTACCATTTATCGCTCTTGCATGCACTCTTCCATTCAAGGCCTGTAAATGGTAGGCTCCATTTGGTAACACATCTTTCACCACGAATGGCCCTTCCCAGTTGGGCGACCATTTGCCATACGCTGGGTCCTTAGAACCAAGTGGCAATATATAGTTTTCCACACTAATTCGCCCTCCCTTAACGATTTAGCCATTACTCTGAGATTATATTCCTTGGTTATTTTTCTCTTTTATGCTTCTAGACGATTAGCACATCACATCTGATATCGTCCAATTCCAACAAATTCCGGATCATTGCCTCGTCATAGTATTTATTTGTCAATTTCTCTTGTAACATCACCCTGGTGGACTCGATATTCATTTCTACTGGAAGCACAGCCTCGTGACCATACACTAACTGAAACGGCGTCACTGAAGTACTTGCTCGTGGTGACGTCCTATAGGCCCATAGAGCCTGACTCAAATATTCATCCCATCGTCCAGCGTTTTCTGTCATCGTCTGTGACTATTGTGGGCAAAAATGAGTTGATTAATATTTTGTTGGCTGTGTATATGGAGAATGGTATATATAATCGGAGAATTTACGTATTCGGTAATTTAGAAAGAAACAAAACAACTAGTAACTTGGAGTAGAAGTTTCACCTACTTAATCACTAACTTCTTTATTCTATTTTCTCTTGTCTTTTTGTTTTTGTGTGCATTAGTTTTACTATCTTTTTACTTTTATAAAACGTTTGTGGGTATCGTTGCCGTAAGCCCTCACGAGACTACAACTCGTCCACTATGGACACCTAGGGGTTTAAAGGCTTGTTGCATATGCTAAATGCAACCGTGATCCCTACTAAAGTGTCTTAGTTTAATTTTAATTATTTTTTATATTTTATTTTATTGTTTTGCTCGAGGACTAGTAAAATGTTAGGTTTTGGGGTGTGATGAGCGGAAAATATATCAATATTTACCACTCATTTTACCTAATATTTTGTTTAGTTTCTCGAGTTTAATGAACGTTTTGATGTGTTTTATGTGTTTTGTAGAAAAATAAAGTATTGGAATTTAATGGAATCAACTTGGGGCTAAAACGATGAAATTCGGAGTAAAAAAATGGCGAAAACGGAAATTTACTATACGCGTCACGAAGTGCAGTCCTAAATTCCAGTTTTACGTAAGTTTCGTGTATTGGTCATAACTTTTTCATCCGATATTCGATTGAGCTGATTCAAGTGCCAGATTGAAGCAGACACAAAGATCTACAACTTTTAAGATTTAAGAATTTTCTAATTCTGAAGTTTGCAAGGCCGAAATTGATGAATTGTCTAGTATATTTTGTGTAATTACTATAATCATTTTCAAAATATAAAATAAGATTAATAAAAGTAAAAAGTAAAAATTGTCTAGTATATATATGGTGCCATATTTGATGCCATGTTTGGTGGAGAAATTTGTGGAATGCTTTAGATTTTCCTATAAATACCAAGCTTAACTTTGTAAATTTTTATGCTTTCTTTGGAGGAATTTCTCCATGTAATCCTAAATGAAAGTGTCTTGTGTACTACTTTAAGTTTTCTTGTATTTTTTTTTTATCTAATTAATAAAATTTTGTGTGTTTTCATTTTCAACATGAGCAGGTAATCTTTTTCTGCTGTGGTGAAGAGGTAAGACTTTTAATATAATAAATTAGATTAATCTCCCTTATTTTAATTAAAATTTGGATTAATTAGTTTCCACTTATATGGCCGGTTTAGATTCACACTTTATTTACCGCATATATGGCTGGTTTTACATTGTTGGACTTAGTTTCCGCCTATATGGTCGGTTTATGTGCTAACCTTGATACCGCATATATGGCTGGTTTATATGATTTTGTTACCGCCTATGAGGTCGGTTCGACTTTGGACAAATGATATCACTGCCTTTATAGTCTGGTTAATTAATTGGTAAACATTGAGAATAAGGGAGATTTCTAATTTTGAAATATTAAAAGTGGATCCTCTAACCCCAGCAATTTCTTTTATTGTACTTTTACATTTCTAATTTCCAGTATTTAATTTCCAGCATTTACTTTATGTCTTTTATTTTATTTAATCTTTTATTAGCCTTAGATATGTGTCGTAACTAAGTCTGTTATCTGGGGTTGTGATGAATTCCAATATCACCGGGTTATAAGAGGTTATTTTATAGTTTGCGTAATATAAAGGTTTACTTATTAAGTCTTAAGCTTAATATGTATTGTCAACTGGCCACTAATAAGATTGATCTGGTAAACTTAAAATAAACTTGACAAAGAAATTTTAGGTTTCAGCCTTAGACTTAATAGCCCACGATCTTCTTTGAGGATAGATAACCCTTTAATAGTTTTCCTTACATGATAGACATATACCTGTAGGGCGGGGGTAACCATAATTGGAACTTAATCTTAATGAATCAAGGTAATTTGGTTGACATAGACATATGGTTCAATTGAGTTATACTAGGTATGTGCAGCTGACCATCGACAGAGGCTTTTGCATAATTTTGTGTTACAGGTTAGTAAACCGATTTATTATACAAACTTAAAGTAACCACTGCATCTTTAATTAGATATTGGAGGTAATCACAACCCTGGATAGTTTTTATAAATTTGAATTTTCTTTAATCCACTTTCACGTCTTTTTATTTACTTGTTTTAAATTTTAAAGACACCATTCCAATCAAACAATCAATCTACTAGATACTAGTAATCATTTGGCCTCATATAATTAATAGACTAGGTATTAAGTCCTCGTGGGATCGATATTTTTTATACTACTTGAACGATACGTGCGTTTGCGTTATACGCGTGTGATTACGCACCAGTCAACGCACTACTGTTGGAAGCATATCCAATGAATATACAATTAATAGTTTTAGGTCTTATTCTAACCTTCTTAGGTTTATGAACCATTACCTTGGCAAGACACCCCCACACTTTTAGGTATTTGTAGGAAGATACGAAACCTTTCCACAACTCATATGGTGTCTTGTCCAATCTTCTATGAGGAAGCTTGTTTAGAACGTAGTCCGCGGAAAGCAAGGGTTCCCCCCATAAGTTCTGGGGTAAACCAGAACTTGTCAACATGGCGTTCATCATTTCCTTCAATGTTCGGTTTTTGCGCTCAACAATCCCATTTTGTTGAGGAGAATAAGGAGCAATGGTTTCGTGAATAATTCCAGGACTATTTCGTTAGTGTCGTGTTCGTATCTACGTTCGAACAAGACTGTCCAATGTGTGTACGTTCGTGTTACGTTTGATAACGATTTCGAACGAAGTGTTTCAAGAGAGTTCACGTTCGAGTAACGTTTGATAACGCGTTCGAACAGAATGATTCCAGAGAGTTCATGTTCGTATAGCGTTTGAAAAAGCGTTCGAACGGAATTATTCCAGAGAGTTCACGTTTGTATAGTGTTCGAAAAAACGTTCGAACGTTCTTAGGCAGAAGGCTTGCGTTCGAAAACGCGTTCGAATGTTCTTACGAAATTTCAGATTTAAGCCTTTGCGTTCATCGGGCGTTCGAACGCCCTACGGGTTTTTCATGCACATTGCGTATTTTTCCAGAAATGTTCCTACCCTAGCATGCAATTACTATCTAACAACACCATAATTAATAAATTCTTAAGATTGTGGTTCAAATAGTGTCATTAAACGTCAAAACAACATGCTTCAAACAATGAATCAAAACCAGAAAAACCAATAAAAAAATATACAAAACCCTAAAACTTGCACAGTAAACAAAACGTGGAAAATTCAATGAAATGCAGTCCAAGTCGAGATAGATCTCTGTTCTTAAGAACTTATTAGCCTCCGTCATTGGTGCTTCACAGATTTGAATTTGCCAATGTTCTCCCAGGATAACTTGGTTACTTCTCGTTCAAGGAGCACTCCTTAACAAGTGTTTGAACTAGGATTTGGTGGAACTCTCTCTCAAAAACAAATGGAAAATAATGACACTCAAAAACGAATTTCCTCTATGTCTCTTGTAGTTGGATAACATGCTCTTATATAAGGCATGGAAGGGTGCCAATAGGGCACCCATTGGGGTGGAGTGTAACCCTCCAAAGGGTTGTACCCCTCTCATGCACCTATTGTATCCAAAAAACATATACATCCTTTTATGAATATTTAGAAGAATTTCCAACAGATTTATTAGGCCAAATCATCATAACATATCAACACCATATACATCTTTTTAATAATTTCAAATCGACATATTATAAGCCGAAAAAAACACACACATATATCTTAAGTGATGACTCTTTAAATTTGAGAAAAGTCAAATATCCTACATCACCTACATCATTTTGTATGTATTACTACTTTGCATAAATATATGCAATAATAATGCTTTAAAACATTAAATATAGGAAAAATCGAAAATAAATTTAAAACTCACAAAAGATAATTATATATATTGTAGAAACTTCTTACATATAACTTTATTTTTACAAACAACGAAGACTCAAGTACAAATTACCCATTTTAATAACACACATCTTTATTTTATTAAAAGCTAATGAAAAGAAAACAAAGCCAACAGTAATAACGGTACTAATGCATATTTTCCCTCCAATAATATTATCATAGCTCGATTTTGTTCCTGAATAAACAAAAATTATCCTATGAATTCAAAATCAAAATCGGGATCTGCATCGGAAAAAGTAGCGTTTCTCATTTTCACTCTCCCTAGAAAGTGCGAGGAGTTGCGACGACAACAAGGGGAAATTTCCTATGGGCTATTAACCCAGACGATTCTGTTATATCCAACGGCTGTCCTTTTGTTTCATCAAGCAACGACCAATCAAACTCGTTCAAAAGATTTGCCAATGCTAGCTCAACGGCTCTCATTGAAAACTCAACACCAGGGCAACTCCTTCTTCCGGCACCAAATGGAATGAACTGAAGATCTTGTCCTTGGAAGTTTATGGAAGAATTCAAGAACCTCTCTGGTAGAAATTCTTCTGGTTGATCCCATATCAAAGGGTCTTTTGAAATTGCCCAGTAGTTAATATATACATGTGTTCCGGCGGCAATATCATATCCGTTGATCTTGACATCCTGAGCTCATTGCCGAGGAACTAGTAATGGAATTGGGGGATGAAAACGCATAGTCTCTTTGATCACTGCTTTTAAATAATTCATTTTGATCAAATCCTCCTCTGTTATGTCGGATTTGCCACCAACAATACCTCTAACTTCATTCTGTAATTCCTTCATTATCTTTGGGTGCCTTAAAAATTCTGTCATTGCCCATTCTAAGACTGTGAATGTTGTGTCCGTACCGGCCCCAAACATATCCTATCAAAAATAAAAATGAGGAAAATTATTTGAATTTGTAGCAGGAACCTTACGCACTCAATACGATTTTTTTAACTACGATAGTGATGGAACACACAAGATTTTTCATGTATATCACAAATGAATTATATTCAATATTGATTTAAGTCAATGTAATGGTAGATACTCAAAGTTAAAATAATATTAAATAATGATGTCTAGAATTTTTTCCTTTGAATATCTACCTTTAGATTGGCTTAAGTCAATTAATTAAGTTTTGATGTCTAATTGGAAGAAAAGCTCGAATCATGATCGAGATTGAGGATCTCACGGAATTCAGGAAGAAGAAGAAAAACAATAAAATCATACAAATGTTGTAGAGATTTGATTTTAAAGAAGAAAAAAAAAAAGATAAACGTACCGAAATGAGAGCTCTTATGGTAACCCTATCAATGGGAAAACCAAGCTAATGTTCTTTCTGAACACAAAGCAAGATGTCAACAAAGTCCTTGTGATCATCAACAACTTGAGAACTCATGACCATCTTATTCTCATGTTCTTGAATAATTTCATCATGAAAATCATTAAGCTCCTTAGCCATTTTCTCAAGATTGGCATTCAAGCCATTGACATGACACACCCAACTTAGCCATGGAATGTAATCTCCCACATGGAAAGCACCTGTCAATTCCACAAACTCCTCAAGAATTCTCCTAAATCTACTCCCAACTTCCCCTTCACTGTATTTTTTCCCCAGAGCTACTCTACAAACTATATTGTTTGTCAGTGTAAATAAGGCATCACTTAAATTTATTGGTGATGAAGAGGCTGCAGATAGTTTTATTTTTTCAATCATAAGGGCTACCTCTTCGACTCTGACATTACGAACAGACTGAATCCTCTTGTTACTCAAAAGATGTACGACACAAATGCTTTTGAGTTGTCTCCAGTACTCGCCATAAGATGCCATGATAACATCTTTACAGTCCGAGAAAATTTTTTCGAATGGGGTTGATTTTGGTCTGTTTGCGAAGACAATATCATGGGTTTTCAAGATCTCGCGAGCAGCGTCCGAGGAAGAGACAACAAGCACTGGCACTTTGCCGAAGTGAAGCAACATGAGGGGCCATAGCGTTGGCTAAAGCACTGAGTGATCGATGAGGTAAGGAGCCAATTTGGTGAAGGTTACCGATGATTGGTAGCTTTGGAGGAGAAGGAGGTGATTTTACTTTGCTGGGTTGGATGATAAACAATTTGAGAACTGCAGCAAAAATGGCAAAGAAGGCTGCAATTGTGAACAAGGAGCAAGTGGTTTCATCTTTACTCGACAAAAGTTGCCGGAAACTAGACATTTTTTCTTTTTCCGTCGATCTTATGTATGATTAGAAAGTGTGAATTATAAGAAATCTTCTGCCCATAAGACATATATATATAGAACTGGATGTGCGATTTTCTACCACCTCATCAATATGTCACAATTGTCCGCTTTAGATATCGGAGGATTGGAGTACCGTATTTCCCATACGACTTTGTCCTGCTTCTTTGTGTACGGGGATACTAAAGTCTGCATTCCCCATATGACTTTGCCCCTATAGAGAACCTATCATGTGTGATTGTGGTTAAAACTAAGAACCTATTGATTACGCCCAAATATTACTCGCGGTTATCACAGTACAGTTGGGGTGTCGATTCCACAGAGAGAAGGTTACAGGAACAAATTTACTTAAACAGAAACGTTAGCAATAACTATTTAAAGAAAGGATTAAATTGTGATGGAAAATTAAGGAATTCAAAGACTTAAATGATTTTAACAATAATGAGAAAAATAGCAAAGCATCCGGGTTCCCTCTTGTACCTATTACCTATATTCCGTTATCGATTCATGTTATTACACAATTGAGGATTTCACGTCCAAATCAACAATTGGAAGATATTCAATTCTACACCAGTTTAAGTTCTAAGGTAATTGTTATTCAATCTTCTCTACGTTTACAACTCACAAGTTATCGTTACACCTATCCAACGACGACAATATACCCTCGGGCAATACTGCAGCAGA